>SNQJ01S0102650.1:25700-39123 GCA_010110895.2 Picea sitchensis
CGGATAATGAGCTGAAGTCGACGGAACAAAACTCATCACAGGAGGGCCTTGATGTATCCCCCATCAATGACACGAAATGAGTAACAGATTTTGAGGGTGAAACAGAGTATGATGTAAATTAAACTGGACACAGGGAAGGCCGACATGGAGAGAATGGACAATGGCAGATGGCCGACTCAATAGAGGTTTCATATGGACTTTTCTTGAACATATGAATGACACAACCAATGATTTGGCAGCATTGACTCAAAGATGACATAGGGTGTGACCTTGTAGCAATTCGAATGAGAGGAAAATGGATTTCCCAAACCGGCTTCAAATATAATGAATAAGAGGTTTCATGCTCAAGAGCGACACTTACTGCCAATCAATATGAAGATGAAAACATATCCCTTTCCCAAATTTTCCCCCACCATTTCTGGCGAGTACCTCTTTATTTTTATGCAAGCTTGAGGAGGATAACATATGCTTGTTGATATAAGCTTATCCTTCGAATAATTCCTTCGGAGTATGTTTAACGAACCCTAAGAAGGAATGGTTCGGTCCCATTATGGGTCTGTCGATGTTTGTTTAACGAGTCCAAGGATAGAAAACTCGAAGGTTTTTCATGATTATAGAGTCTGGAAAAACACTTAAAAGAGAAATCTCTCAGTTCCTTTTTCATAAAGTAGTCTGATGAGACCGAAAAAGAGATAATTTATCGCCCACTAGACACTTTCTTCAAATACTTTATCGACCGTGAAAATAGCAAGGTCGCTCAGCTATCTTTTCATGTTTAGAGAGTCTGAAAAGAGCTTAAAGAGGACTTCAAGGGGGTTCCTTTTTCATATAACCTTGTTGAGCCTGAAAAATTAATAAAAGTATGCTCGATCACATTCTCATGTATTTTCGAGCGCGAGAACGAACAAAGACCAAGCTTGAGGTTTTATACAAAAACCATAAAAAATAATCAAAACATGCGATGAAAAAAGAAAAATTATGTCCACATCCCTGTATATGAACATCGAAGTCATTACACCTGCAAAAGTTACACTCAAAAAGACATTAGGGTTTAGGCTTTAATCAATAAATAATTATAAAAAAATTCAAATAACATGGTAAAAGTAAATATAAAGAAATAAAAACTCTTTTTACCATATCATTTTCACTTTTCACTATTTGAGCCCAAAAACCCCTCTTTTACCCTCGAAGTTTGGTGTCAGAATGTGGGAGTTATGAGCATCCATTTGACAATCCGTCAGCAACAGTGAGGTAGGCTCTTTGTCCTCTACTCTTTCATGGTTTTATTTTGCATTTTCATTGGTTAAAACTCATTTTTGAGTTTGTTTTGTGAGCCCTATTTGCGCTCATCCATTCTCGCAGGTGGGCTACATGGGACTTGCGAGAATGGGTCATTCTTGCAGGTGAGCCCACAACAGCCTGCGAGGTTCTTGCACTGTGCCTAAAGGGCACCTGCGAGAACCGCAAAGCACAATTTTTTTTTTTTAAATTGCTCAATGAAAGAGAACCAATTCATGAAAAAGAGTTACTAATCCTCTTCTTGTGCTTCTTATGCAGGTATTTGGGGATCAAAATGGTTCTTGAATGGCGCAAAAGGGAGCACAAAGAAGACAATGCCATTGCCGAAAATCATCCACCCACTATTGCTGCTTTGAGAAACTGTGGTCTTCTGAAGTACTTTCATATCCCGGGCATGAGGGCCCAAATAAGGTTATTAGAGTACCTTGTGCATATGTGGGATCCCGATCAGCAGATATTTCATGTAGAGGTCCACACTTTGTCCTTAGATATTGAGCACATTTACTTCTTGACTGGACTGTCATGGCGGGGGTACCACGTGAGCCTGACTGGTAGCAGAGGTGGTGGGTTGCCCATGAGTGAGTATTGTCGCTTACACTGTGTTCCCGAGGCAGAGAGGAAGAAAGGGAAAGTAGCTATTTGGGGAGTGTTGGATTTGACCCTTCGTATCATTTTGTTCACCATTGCACGTATGTCCGGGAGCTCCGCTCCTCACATGGCACTCCAGAGTTACTTTCAGTATGTTATAGAGTGTACTAAACATCAGGTTTTTAACTGGGCAGATCTTGTTCTTCGTAGTATGAAAAAGTAGTTGACCAAATGCAGACGAGGCGACCTGAAGCAATTCAGTTACGGATCTTTGTTAGTTTCCTTCTTTCTCGAGAGGGTTCCATTACTGAGGATGCAGGTTGAGTGGAATTTACTGGCTCCCAGGGATCCAAGAATGTTGAGATGGTGTCAGCTCATGGCCCGACACGTAGCTAGACCAATTATCAAGTATGATGATACCTTCTTCGACTAGTTGCGACCACAGATGTTGATGGTCGATGATTATGCTTATGCCAGGTTGGATTTCCAAGGAGATCCAGACTTAGTCCTGCCAGAGGATGCTCAGTGGGGGGAACTTGGTAAGAAGTACACAATTTGTTTCTTTTTAAATTTTTTTGTTAGTTTTATCATATTCAAATGTTTTTATATATTCGTCCAAAGACTAAATACAAAATCGTAGTTGATGAAACAGATGTGGGACCTTACCAAACTCTTGGTACTTCTCCCACTCAGCGTCAAGGAGAGGTAGTGCCAGTGCCACAATGGGAAGCCGAGGATTATCAAGCAGTGGAACAAAACCTAGAGGGTTTGACAACAGATATTCCAGACATGCCTCTTGGAGAGGTTCCACGACGTGATCAGTGTCATATCGTAGGAGTGTCAGAGTCCATCAGTCGACTGCTCCGTAGAGTTGCCCGAGCAGTCGTGTGTTACCATGAACATCATCCATGACATCACTTTGTAGAAGCTATGAGCTTAAGATTTTGACATTTTGTCTTCAGACAAAACTTTTTTGTAAAAAACTCTTTTGATCATTATATATACAGATGACTTCTACCGGTTTATCATGTGTTATGAAAATTGATGTGATTGATTTATAAATGATCCAAATGTTTGTCTAATACATACTTAGCCAATGCATCAGTTAATGTATTTAGACATCTAGGAATATGTTGATATTCAATGTAATCAAAATAACGTTCCAAAAGGTGAATTCCCAAATACACCTGTAACAAAGTAGGACTTCGAATAGTATAGACATTACTTAACTGTAGTACTACAAGCTAGGAATCGAGTCACACAACCAAATGACAGATTCTGAGCGAGATAGCATCAACCAATAACTCAATAACGACACTATACTTTGCAATGTTGTTGGTCGCACGACCGAGACACACACCTCGTAAGGAGACAAGTTCGTTTGTAGGGGCGTAAATTGCCCATGCAGTGGAAGCAAGGTTCTGAGTACTATGGCTATAGCACCATCAGCGAAGACGATATAGGGTAGCGAAGACTCCAACATCTGGAAATCAAACACAACGTCACATAAGGGAAGAGACCAGATAACAAAAAAATCAATCTATAGTAACACACAAGAAGTATGATATAATAAAAATACAAGTAATCATGCACAGATGATTTTATTCATAGTACTTCTTCAAGTACAACCCATTCCTGGGTTCACTCAAAGGGATACCATCATAATCTACTAACTCATATGCTCCTTTTTCCAAAACTCGTCGAAGGATATAAGGACCTCGCCACATGGCTTCGAATTTTCCATCTCCTAGCATATCTTGATCTTGATCATAGAGGACAACAAGATCTCCTTCGGAGAAAATGTGAGGTTCGACATGTTTGTCGTATTGGGCCTTGACACGTTTCTTCTTAGCTTCTATAACTAGGGTAGCATCGTGTCGATTTTCTTCTAATCGCATAAGATACAATAGACGTTCTTCCTTAGTAGAAGTGTTTGGTAGGAGTTCAATAGCTAGTTTTAAAGAGGGTATTTCGCATTCAATCGGTAGAATAGCTTCCAAACCATAGACTAACTGGAAAGGTGTAAGCCCAGTAGCATATTTGACATATGTCTGGTAAGCCTACAATGTTGAAAACAACATTGTGTGCCAACTTGTTTTGTGAATACCTATCATTCGTCGAAGCATAGTTATGAGAACTTTGTTAATTGCTTCGACCTAGCCTTTGGCTTGTGGGTAATAGGGCATTGAGTTATCATGGCGAAGACCCAACTTTTCAGTAAGTTCGAACATCATGAAGTTTCTAAAGTGGCTACCGTGATCAGTGACAATAGCTTGGGGAACACCAAAACGAGCTATGATGTGATTAAAAATGAATAATGTTGTGGTCTTTCCAGTGTTGTCAAATGTCGGCATAACCTCAGCCCATTTTGTAAAGTAATCGACAGCTACAATGATGTAACCATGCCCCCAGGCCGAGTGAGGGTGACATGTCATGAAATCGATGCCCCATTTTGCAAAGGGACCAATGGAGACCACAGGGTGAAGAGGAGCAGGATGTGGTCGTATCTTCTGATTATAGGTCTGGCAAGCATGGCATTTTTGAACGATGATTATGCATTCGTTAAATAAAGAAGGCCAAAAATACTCTACTCGTAAGATATTTTGGGCAGTAGCATACCTAGACATATGACAACCACAGGCTCCAGAATGGAAATCATTCAGAGCTTTCTCAGTGTTACGCCTCTTTCGTCACATTGGTGAGCAAATAAGAGGTGCTTGAAAGCTCAGTTGGGTCTATTGAGCAGGATAGTTGTAGAGAAAAGAGTTAGGGAAAGAAAAAAAAAACTATAATTAAGAATTAAACTAATATATGCAATAAAAACTAAAATCATGAGCATAGGGACATAGAAACAAAAAGAACCAAAAGACCCATCTCACCAATGTTTGGGGCTGATCTATTGATTAAAACAAAGCACCAAGAAGAAAGGGGACTATGAGTCCCTTCTTCCTCCAAGGGAAGGCTCTTGGACCCTCACTAACTAGCTCTTCTTACAACAAAGAAAATGGAAAATGGTGATGAAAGAACTCTTTACAAATCCACTCAATGGTGAGGTGGATTGTCCAATGTAATGGTGCCAATATGCTTATGTCAAGGATGGAGTCCTCAAAACAATATAGGCAGCATAACATTACTTTGAATTCCTTGAGAAAATGAGGTGCATTCATGGCTTTTTATAGCATTGCTTTGGGTTATTGTTTAACTGCTTTGTAGTGTGAAAAGAGGCCATTTAGGGAATTATTAGGTCTTTGACCAGCCCACCAGTCGGATCTAGCCCAGATTTGAGGGTCAAATCGGCTTGGGAGCTGAACCATAAGTGGTTGGGAGGCCGAGCACTTCCATAAATGCATCATTTACCAGGTGCACAACTTTTTGCGCTAACAGTCGCGCATCGTGCACCTGTGCGCGATTTCTACGTTCCTGTTCTGCGCATGCGCACACGGGCCCAANTACTTTGTATAGTTTTTTGACCTTTTTGAATGTTGTGGTATTAATTCAGCTTCATGAATGACTTCATCACTATTTGATGATGCTGAGTTCTTGTAACCATGTGCGGACGAAATTTCAGTGATAATACTCGGCTTCGTCGAATGTTAGGCAACATAAAAAAACAGAGTAAATCCCTCGATGATAAAGAGTATCCGGGAGGATAATATATTTATGGGCTTGATAGTGTATGTGATGTCGGTCAGTACTAGACAAAGTTGGCTAGAAAGTCTGGGTTTGGAGATATATAATGATATCACCATACCAAAGATCATCAGTGCTGATAAGGAAAAGAGATTCATCAGGTAATGAATCAGCTGCTACTGTTTCCATTTCAGAATAGGGAAAGTAACATATCAACTCAGCAAACACTAAGGACTTCTTTCACTTGGCGCGTTCGAATTCCAAGCCAAACTCCTGGAGTATCACTATCCATTTGGAGTACTTGCCCCCTAGCAATTGATGTGTAAGAATGTGTTGCATAGGGTTGCAGTGAGAAATCACTATAGTCTTGCACGAGAGGATATAGTGTTGGAAGCATTGGACGGCTTGCACGGCAGCCAAGGCCAGTTTTTCGACATGTAAATACTTGATTTCAGTAGGTGTTAGACTTCGACTCAAGTAGTAGATAACATGTTCGTCGTTAGCATCATCCTCTTGGACAAGAACGATACCAATGGTATAATCTGAGGCAGCAAGAGAGAGGAAATAATCGCAACTGTAATGGGGGAGAAAAAGAAGTGGAGCACGTGTTAGGGACAATTTCAAAGCTTCAAAAGCATTGTTGCTGATGGTATCCCAGACGAACTTTGAACCCTTTTTTAAGAGCCGCGTAAATCCACGATTTATCTCGGCATAATTTGGGATAAAACGATGAAGAAAGTTTTCTTTCCCCTACAAACTTTGTAACTGGTGAAGAGTAGAAGGAGGAGGGAGATTAAGGATCGCATCAACCTTTAAAGGATCCACTCGGATCCCTTGACGTGAAATGATAAAACCGAGAAGACGGTTGGATTCCACACAGAAAATGCACTTATGAGTATTTAAACGTATATGGTAGAACCGACAGTGAATGAAAATGGCTCAGAGGTGGGTTGGGTGATCGACTCGGCACATTGAGTGAGTGGGTAAATTGTCCAAATATGGTTGAACGATGTGATTGATATCATGGAAAGTGTTGTTCCTGAATATGTACTTAAGGCTCAAAAGTGCAGTTTCAAGGCATCCGAAAGTATGAAAGGTCGATAGAGGATTATACTAACCTTCGGTATAAGAAGATAATGAAGGTTTCTACGTTCTCGCTGCCTAACTTCCCACTGTTCCCGAATGGTAATATCTTGTTCAATGGTTGTCCATGAACGTTCCAATTCCTCCCGGGTGTTTGCAGTTTTAAGGATTGTATCGAAGAGATTTAGAGCGATATTTATTTGGTTAGATAAGCCGGGTTGAATGTTGGGTTGAGTTGCTGCAGGTACAGTCATTGGGGAATAGTTCCAGTGTGGAAATGATTTTTAGAGAGAGATTTTATTTTTTGTTTCAATTCGGATGAAATAAAAAGAAACCTTTGCATAAAAAAAACGAAATAAGAATGCAAGTTGAAGGCCCTTTCCTGTAACTGTGTTTTTTTTTTGTAAAAATAACGTGAGAAGAGAGGAAAATACTTATCTGTAGATAACGCAAAGTTCATGTTAGTGGAAAACTCACGTATACACAGAAAAAGAAACTGACATGAACACACTTGACATAGTGTAAATAAACATAAATTTCTGTAAATGTAAGTTGGTCTTACACCCGCTGGTAGCTGGTGCAGAGGAAAGACAAGAGACAATTACAGAAATGATGAAATCCTTTCAATATAGTAGTGGTAGTACTAAATTATAGTGACACATATCAATTATGTAGAGCAAAATGAAAAGAAACAAAAAACATAACAAAGCAAACTTGCAACACAGTCGTGACAAAATCGAGAATCTTCAACTTGCTTGTATTGACTTCCTTCATGCAAAAAACCCTATTACAATTGATCTCCAAAAAAAGTCTAGCCTTTATCTCCTTTTTTAGTGATGTATTTATACAAGATTTACCTCTCAGTTTAGAAGAGCCCAATTACTCCATATGTCCGAATCCATTTTTCAAAAAGGTGCCAGGTGCTTGTTTTTGCTTAGATTTAATACATATGATACATTTGTCCCAAAAATGAAATACACGCTGTGAAGGTTTTGCATTGACAGCTGGGGGGAGCGAGATAACTCCATCTCATCTATTCTATCTTCAAGAAGTGCTAGGTGCTTGTCCTCGCATAGATTCAGTGTACATTATACACTTGTCCACAAACTGGGTGACAAGTTGTGAAGGCTCGGCCTGACAACGGGCTTTAGCTAAATAGCACTCTCGTGCCAACTGTGGAAGCTTATCATCTACTTGTATATCAACGAGTTCAAGGGAACCAAGTTGTGCACTGGGTTGACTCAAATGTTTGTTGATTTGAGCTGGGTCTACCCTGTCCATTTTGGATATTTCCACCGAATTTCTTTCATTCTCCTCTTTTATGTCGAGAGCAATCTGATCTATATTTATCTGCCTCAGCGCCTCTATGTTGCCTCCAATATCTATCCCTAACTGCTCACCATTTATGTTATTGATAGCCTCTGCTAACGAATTTGTCACTTTTTGAGCCTGTTCCTTGCTTAAAGTGATATCCTGTTCCCAATTTTTTAACAAGATATTTCCCCTGGTTTGTTCGGCAATGGTGAGCCCGGGAGGCCCTGAAAACCTGTCGTTGGTCGCTATCACTGCCTCTTGGAAAGCGACCCGAGCAGCCTCTGCATTTCTTTCTTTGTCAGTCAAACTCTCGAAGATCCGGTGTATTAACAAACAGTCTTCTCGAATCTCTCCTACTTTATTCAGCAGATGGTGTTGAGCGGAAGAGATCTTTCTCCAAATATCGATTGCTCGGGATTTAACGATCTCGATATCAACCACCTTGCTTTCTGCAATCTGTAACTGAGTCTGCAGCTATGTAATGGTATCCCTCTGCTGGCCCGATTGTACCCGACCATCTCGGATTGTAGAATTCNTGGGCCAACTCGATTTCTCCGCTTGCTTGACTCCTCGCGCTTTCTGCTGCCAAAGCCACCCTGGCCTCAAGAGTCTTGATCAGGTGATTTTTTGCTTTGAGCTGCTTCTTAACATTTCGACCGAGAATTGATTTGTCGTTGCATACGCTCCTAGCGTTCCTGCAATTTCCGTGGCAAATTCATCTTTCTTTTTATTTCTCCCATCAGTCATCACTTTGAATTTCTTAACAGTGGACTCTCCCTCTTGATAAAATTCTCGCTTCACCATAGCTTTCCTCTTTTTGTCAAAGAAGAATTCGTTAGGAGGGAGTTCCTCTGCCCTTATAGGTCTCATCTCTTCACCAAATATCCATCCCTCGCTAACGCCTCCCTGTGCCGACTGCAAGGGTGTGACAGAGGTGATGGGTTGCTCGATCTGCTTTGCACCCTTCCCTGGTGTGCTGAGTGGATCTTTCCCTTTAGGGGGGTCGGAAGTCTTCATCCCTGCTTCCGGATTCTGAGTTTCTAGTGGGTCTGTGTCTTTTATTTCCACCTCCGGACTATGCTCCTTGGGAGGGTCAGTGTTCTCCTTTTCTGTTTCGGGATTCTCCTCCTGCTCAGGGCTCTTCTCCTTGTCTGGATTTTTTTCCTGCTCGGGGCTTTTTTCCTTTTCGGGGTTCTTCTCTTGCTCCCCTTCCTGACGTTTTTTGGGGTTAGAGGTTTGCCCCTCAGAACTTTTGGCTTCCTTTTCTTTATCCTTGGGAAGTCCCAAACCTCCCAGCACAACGGGGAGGCACCTTTTCCGATGCTCCTGAAATTTTAAAACAGAAGCTCTGTCTGCGGGTGCTAGGGATCCGATTCGAAATTGCACCTCCGAATAGGACCTTGTCCCTCAGAAATAATCATCCGAGGCCGAACATTCATTTTCAAACCTCTTTAATCCACAATTTCCCAAATGAGTGCTGACGATTCTCTGCGGATCATGCTTTTTGTACTCAATGTAGACTAGGCTCAAGTCTTCTAAGGCTGCAGCCTCAGCCTTAGCATGTCCGAAATCTAATAATGAATATGAATTTAGCCGAATAGGGAAATATGGCCATACCTTCTTGGATGACGCCTTGAGCTCTTTGCTCACTCCGCCGATTACTGTTTGCCGAGCAATTTTGAGACAGGCCAGTTTGTCGGGAATGAACAGCGGTAGTGCTGAAGGAGGAATAGCAGCTCCGAACACTCTCAAATAAGAGAATTATTCTTCTACGTACCTGTCTGCAATATGGCTCAAATTCTCGGCAATGCTACCCAAGATGCGGGGTGGCAAAAGACCAAAAATGGTGACGTGCAGGGGCACCATCACCCAGTTAAAAATCTCATAAATAAACTTGTTCGCGTTATTTTCCCACAGCTTATCGTGGTACTCATGAACAGTCTTCTCATGGGCTAGGCTCCAAGCCCAATTCATTAAAGGAAAAGGCGTCATGGAGCATATTGCGTCCATGAGATATGCGGACATGAAGAATCTGGATGGCTTTCCAGCTGCTTTTTGCTCTCGGTACTCGGTGATCCTGTTGAACAAACTATCGGAGAGCATTTTTGCCCAATTGAATGAGGAACCTTCTGCTACCTGATAGATGAGAGGTACCCACTGGATGTAAAAATGTGCGGTATCCTCCCATCCGAAAAGCTGACAAGCCATCATTGCCACATACATAAAATTTGGCTCTAACGAAGAAATTGAATACATGCCCTTGCCGTTCACTCTGAATGTCACGGAACGTGACACCCAATATTTTATCAAGCCTGGCATGGTTCTGTCAAATTCTTCGCACTCTTTCTTTTTGAACTCCGCCAGGAATTCTTTGCCATATGTATATTCAGAAGTTGCTGGGAGCTTATACATAGACTGGATATGTTCAGGCCTAAAAGTCCCGACCATGGCCTGTCGGTCACTTAAGATAGTTCTGGAGGGCAGGTCGACGTGATCCAATGCCCATCGGATCATATCATAGTATGGGAGCAATCGAGGTCTGGTTGCAACCAGGTGCATTCCCGACTGAACAATTGTCTTGTACTTAGTGTTCTGGTCGTCTTTCACAATATCAAGGTTATCGTCATCAGAATCTGAACAGTTTACCAGCCTGGATTGTAGAATATTTGAAATAGATGACCAGGTGGATACTGAGCCACTCATCCGAGGTGAAGTATCTGAGACATTGTCCAGACCCTGTGCTGCAACCTCGACGTTTGCTTTCACTGCTCTCCTTGGCGCCATAGCTAAAGCTTGTTGTTGTGCTCTTCTGCAGTAGACCTGTGTATACATGCGGGAATGAGTTTCCTTGAAGCAAAGTGAGTTCTATGCGCTTTAAGAGAAATGTTTTTGGAACGGAACGAAACTTTCATATATATTTGAAAATCTGTACCTTTCGAACAAGTCTATCAAATCACACATAAAACAAAATTAAATGCGTAAATCCGATCTTATGTATTCGTGGATATACCCTAAATCTTATTAATGTCATCAATGTTTGGCGGTCTTGACAGGCAATCGGGTCATGGAGAGCAAGTAAATCCCTCGTGAAGTGTGTCAACCTCGAAGCACGGGACGTATCTCGTTTAATTTCATTTTCTTAAAACTTCAAATCTCAACGACTTAAAGATTTCCTCGCCTTTCGCCACATCGCGAATTTCCCTTTAACGTTTTGACTTTATAGCTCGCGAGACTGCAAGTTCCGATTTTAGTCTAATTATCAATAACCGTGATTTGGCGGATCCTTAATTATATAATTAACTTAATCGCCATATCGTGATTCAGGAATTCGAAGACAAACTTTTGGGAGATTGATATGCCGAGTCGCGATGTCGCGATGTGGCGATAATTAAGGTTCGAATTAAGAGAAGGAAACTTTAGATTAGGTGATTAATTAATCTTGCCATAATGATGTCGCAACTTTGCGAATCGGAGTCTTGGACACCTTTAATTTATGAAATAAAATGCCGAGCGGCGATGTGCCGAGAACCAAATTTAACCGTGGTTACCCTTTTTACCTTTGGTTCTGGACTAAGGTTATCAAAGTTATCGTGTCATCGGCTCTTGGGGCTGTAAGAACAAAAACTTGGCCTCGACGAATGCCGAGGCGCGAACTCCCGATGATGTCTAATCAAGGGTTAACAGTTTTACCATAGTCAATGTCGTGGGTGAAAAATTGAAACACGAGTTCGCAGTTTCGCGACTCGGGACTTGCGAATTCAAAAATTAAAGCGTCCAACTTGCGATATCCGATTGCGATATTCCAAAAAATAAAAAATAAAACATACTTGCGAATAATGGATCTTTTCTTTGAAAAGTGAAAAAGCGTTGCTATTCAGACGACAAGATTTAAGAGTCTTATGATTTCGGAAGGAAAAGAAAAATAACTTTAGGTCTCAAGTATCAAACATTGAAAATTGCGCGAGGTGAAAAAATAAGGGCGGCTCCAACATAGGCTCCAACTAGGGATCCCGCTTCCCTGTGAGGCAGGAAGAACAGTAGACCAAGTGCCAAAATTGGGTAAATGGAGTCAGAGGCTAAAATCAAGAGAAAAATCCAAGGAAAAAGATATAAAAGGGGAAAAAAACTTTTGTTAGATAACCCAGAAATTTTTTCGAACTCAGATACTCTTTCCAACCACAGCTGAAATCATCTTTGCAATTTTCCCTTTCTCACTACTAATTTCGGGGAACGGTTCGAGACAGTCGTAACGATCCTAGGATATTCAACAGGTCTAATGATTCTCAGCTTGCATCAAAGAATGATATTATATAATCTAAAAATAGGGAAGTCCCGTCGGATTTGGGGAAATGATCAGGTCTTCAGAAACCGTTGATTACTAGAGTTGATTGATGTTTATGTATAACAGCCTTACATATCTCTTAGACATTGTTTCACTGCCAACGAGCCTGTTCAGTACCCCGGTGAAGTTGTCTGACCCTTTTTCACTGAATTTCTTTTCACCACTTCATAAAATATTTTTGCGTTTAAACGCTAAGACGAGGGAAATCATTTCTGAATTTCCTTTCATCGTCTTATTGGACTAGGTGGGGGCAATCATTTCTGAATTTCCTTTCACCACCTGTCTTAATATTTTATTCATTCTTAAAACACGAAGATGGGAGCAATCAGTTTATATCAGGGCTGAGATCTGTATATATATTTTTATCAGAGGTTTGTCAATTTATTTTGATTACTCGGTATCAACCTTCCTTTGACCCTCACAAGACCTTTAGTTCCTAGGGAGACAAGGGAGAATAATAAAATTTAAAGGAACATTCTGTTTAAGCAAGCTTTGATTTCTTCGGACGCTATTGAAAAACCTAGGAAAGTTAGGATCGCTATAGGTGTTCCTTAGCTTAGCAGAGGATTAAGTAGTTGTGAAGACCAGCTTTCTCAATAAGATCTGCTTCGGAATCCCTGGGGTTTGAAAAAGTCTCTATCCCTTCCCAAAGACTCGGTAAGATAGCGACTCACTAAAAGTTAGGGCCAAATATAAAAAGAAAACAAGGCAGCAATCAAAATGGCTTAATATATAAAAAAAGGTCACAACAGTTTTGGACCAGTCTTCGAATGGATTTGGGGACAAAAATTATGACTGACTTCTTTTGGATCTAACATATTCGTTCAAATTTTTGTTTTAAAGGTCAAAGCCAAAAATAATCCTATTATCTATCCCTTTATATTGTAATTTGAACAATATTACTTTAGATTTCTAAAAACAGCCTTTCATGACCTGAGTATTGAGAAAACTGACCTTTGTCCTTTCCTTTCAATTTCTTTGGGGATTATGAACTATCTTATGTATCACCTGTTTTATGTCGCCCTATTTCCATCACTGATCTGCACCTTATGTCTTGAGCTAATTTCACCTGAGGCTAGAACCCTGCAACAAACGAAAAATCCGATTTGAAAATGTGTTGAAAATTTAAGAATGAAAACCAAAAATTTGAAAAATAAATGTTTGAAT
>SNQJ01S0102650.1:59441-80787 GCA_010110895.2 Picea sitchensis
ACACAAACCAACCAAAGTGAAGATAGAAAAATATATTCAACTGTCAACTTATGTGTATGATCAAGGAATTACACAATAAAGTGACAATAGCTTTATGGGAAAGGGACATGCCACTGTATCATTTTAATTGAAAGTAAATATTACAACCTGATCGCCTTGATGTCACAAGCTTCCTTTCGATGGCTCTTGGCTCCAACACATACACTTTCTCAATCTTTGTATGAAGAATATCAAATCCTCTTGATAGACTTGCTAGAGTCCCCAAGCTCCTATTCAAGCTAATTCCTTCACACAATTCTTTCACCAATTCTCCAATGAATCTTGCTTAACCTTTTCCATGAGAATTCCATCAATATATAGGAGAGAATGAGATGGTTATTTAGATAAGAATGATCCCACAATATCAAGGAATCTAGTACAAGGATAACCATTTGAATGCCAACACATTCTTCTAGAAGATTCCCTTCTAGAACCATCAAGAATTCACCTTTTCCCAAGCTTTAGAGAAGGTTCACACCCTAGCTATGTTACACAGTGCGAGAAGTTCACACCCTAGCTTAAGGAAACCTGTGAGAATGGGTCATTATCGCACCCTGGGATACTAGCAACCTACGAACTCTCTTCAAAAGTTAGTTTTTTGGGAAGAGATGAATATCACTTTTCTTAGGAGAAAGTTCTTATGAGAATCCTGAGTACACCAACATCAATACATCATGATGATGACCAAAATCATGGGTAACACCGGGGTTAAAAGTAGGAATGCCTCCCATGTTAGGATTCATTTGAGGGATTTGAGAACCACCAAAAGAAAAGGCAGTGTAATGAGGTGTAGTGCCCCCAAGCCCAATGCTATCATTAGGGGCAGTAGTTGGAATGGCGTTTGAAAACTACGAAGTAAAGTTTAGCATACCATAGGAAAAAGACTAGAGGCCATAGGGATGGACTGAACATTATATCCTTGTGAGTGACCAAGAGACCCAAATGGGTTCGAGGAAAGATAATGAGAATTCAATATAGGTCAATCCATAGTAATGATAGGTGCCTCTAGCACTACAACCATTGTGGTTGCAGGAATCGAAGGGGTGCCATTAACTATAGTGGGTGCGGGAGTCGAAGGGCTCCTAGTGTTATGAATACTAGGTTCAATACTCATCCTTGTAGAATCACAAATCTGAATAGTGGAGGTGTATGTACCATGCCTAATAACTCTACGCCTTTTAGAAGGAAAATACTCAAAATATAGTGGTAACTGTAACAAGAGATGGGACTGGCAGGGACGTTTGTCTGACTCCGCAATGACTTAAGACTCTAAAGACAAAAAATAAATCCTAAGGCCAACTAGTAATCAAAGAGCACACCAAAATTCAAACGAACAATATGCACAAAAACAAGGTAAACTAGTTGAAATTGGTGGCCTCCCCCCCTAAAGAACGTATGTCTCACCCAAGAGGGGCTTGAGACTCCCTGCTAAATATCAGAGGTAACAGAATCAGTTATAAGGGCCCTCGAGGGCTTAACAACCAATCGGTTAGATCCCCCCGGAGAGTTAATCCTTCATAAAGGTTGTTTGTTGTCCAACCCTTATCTGACCCAAGGTACTTGCAGAATAACCCCTACAAGTAACCTATGTGGCACCTAAGTCAAGCAACTAATAAACCATTGTATAATTGATGCACAGGAGAGCACTCGTAAGTCAGGTTTACCATATGGGCAGGGTACCAAAGCCCAAAATCTTGAAAGCACCACCTCTCATGGAGGTAAGGGCACTGACAAGATCCCCAAATAAGAATAGATCCACATAAATATCTATGACGCTATATCGGGGGGATATCCCTTCAACCAACCTCGTGTGACCTCGTGATTAACTCTGGTGTGAGTGGAGCCTCCTGATATTACCAATTATACAATGTATTTATCCACTCCCTTTGTTAGACACATATGTTGATTTAATTGCCTTGGAGAAGTTTACTCACAAAATCCTATTTCAAGGCACTAAATCCTAAGCTAGTTTCCCTAGAAAATAAAATAGTGACTAATCAATTTTAAATTATAGCATTAATTTTAGTGGTCTTTCTTACTCAAAAAGGTATGCTATTGAAACTTATGATGTTATGACTCAGCAAGAAAAGTAAATATGAATATAATGCAAAGTCCTAACTTCAATTTTCAATGAATAATATGCTTCTCAAAATTAATGCAATTTTCAATTTTAACTCTGTAATTATGAAGTAAAAATGCAATCTTTAAGTATATGCACTAAGATAATGACAAAGACTCAAAATACCAAAATGCCAAGCAATGCAAAATGCCTAATATTTTTGTATTTTCAATATAATAGAAATGAAAATGCATGGAATAAACAATAACTTGGTATATAAAACTCTATTGTGTATAGAAATAGACAACTCAAGTAGGATACCAAGTAGCAAGACACCCAGCCAATATACAAGGACAATCAAAATGAAAAGGTGATGAGGAAGACTCCGCCCAAAAAATTCAACCCCAGATAGGTTTCCTGTCATCCCACAAGCACTTAACAGGCACTACAGAGACCCATGAAGACTCATCAAGCATCAAATCCCACCCAGCAACCACTAGACCCAACAAGAAAGGAAAGAAGGCTGATGTACGTGATTGTTCAAGGAAACAAAGAGTATGTACACAACTTACAGAGGGATAGCTTGCGTATATACACGACCGTCAAGCCAAAAACCGTGTATATGTTTTTAAAAAAAAGGCTAGGCAAGGGAGAAGGATGAAAAACTCAAACCCAGAGTGAACATAGGATGTCAAGCAATGATACGATAAGAAACACAATAGGAATGACATCAATCTAAGGAGAAAAGTACTCCAAACCCTAATAAAGAAGATTCAATCCCAAATATGGTCGCCAATTTTGTTACGACAAAAATCTCTCTATGGGGTAAACCGCAACAGACGAAAATGACTGCAAAAATCAACTCTATTCTCAATTATTCTATCTAAACAAATATACTAGCAAGACAAGATAAAATGCCTACCTCTTCCAGATGTTCGATGAATTCCATCATTGAGAACTTGACCCAAAGAAATATACCTGCAACTAGTTCTCAACAACCAAGTAAAGAAAACATATGGTGATATTGTATGATGCTAGCTCATTCAATAGAATAATCCATTAATAAACATGACAAATACGCCCATGGAATAATAATTCAAATATTTGCAAGATATCAATTGGACAGGAAAAGATTATTTCTATTAATATATGATCAACAGAAGTGAAAATGTTACAGACTCCTGTGTCAGCATGGTTCGGAACTGAGGAACTAATTTCCTTCTAGTTCGGCCTCTACCACTTCAATCCTCCACCAAAGGAAATCTCATAAAAGATAAAAAATGAGATTCTTAATCAATAAGGCAAGAGCTTGGGGGCTAAAAACTATGTTCAGACCTAAATGACAAAGGGATGCAAACTCAATATGAAGTAAATAATTTCTCCAGAGTAAATTTTCTCTCAAAGTTAAATTATTTCTCCTCCTTTCCATAGCTCGGAATTGTCCCATTTATATCTTTCAAATGGAACTGAAGAGCCGAGTTGGAACGTTTCCATTATATGGAAGGACAAGGATCACAAATCTCTTATTGTGACATGGAAACCTGACTCCATTATTCATTTTTTGGCACAAATCCTGATGTACGCGGGTTGTAGTGGTGCAACCTGCATATATGCATGTTGTATAGTAGGCAAGGTGCATACATGTATAAAAATATGCATTTTTAGCTCTGGTATTTACAAATAGGGATGATAAGTCTGCATAGGGAAATGGAAAAAGGCTTTATGTGCAAGATTGCATAGGGTGAGGAAAATCTTTCTATAACAGGTGGCACATCTCTGATGTGACTAGCAGAGGTTGGTGATCAAATTCTAGTATGACTTGAATGGACTAGACTTTCTCTCATAGCATGAATTTCAAAAGTTATTTGATGGTCTCCAACATGACTTATAGAGGTTGGTGGCCTCTTCTTCTTACTCCTCCTCTTCCTATTCCTTTTATACTTTTGGTTACTAGTAGCTAGAATTTCACCAAAAGAGGGAGAAAGAGGAGAAGTAGACTTCACGTATGCAAAAGATAAAGGATCAACATCCATTCGATGCCCATGACATAAGGTTATTATATGGGAATCATCAAGATCATTTGGGACATTCGGTGTGGTCCAAAACCAAACTAGTATTCCTACATTCAACCCAAGAATGTTCAAAGTGGCCATAAAAGGGGCACCAACATTTCCAAAGAATGGAAAATCACAAGAATTACCTTGGGAAGGGGTCCCTTGGTTGGTATTCATAAGAACTATAGTTATGAATTTCTTATGCATAGGTTAGTCCCTATCGGTATTGTTCATGTCCAAAAAAGTCTCATGCATTGACTCTAGTAGGTGAATGGTATAAAAACCCATGCCTTCTAGGAAATGGCTCCACGCTTTCAAGAGAAACACCAAGGGTCCTTCCCGATCATCAAAGAGAATGGTTGACCACCTTGAATCAATGATACAAAATCTTTGATACGGACACAACCTAATTTCAACTATACAAAGAAGCACTCGAATAAAAATTCCTAAGAGATGTTGGAGATTTGCAACTCTGGGAAGTCATTCTCCACATCAAAGTACAAGAAGACCCATATACACCATTGCAAAATCCCCAGGAAGAAGTTGAAGACCCAAAAATAAGAATTCAGCCCCAAAATAGCACCCATATCAGTATAAACACAGGACTAGCTCATTTCATTTTGACAGTTAGATAGCTCCTAATGCAGTGCACACAAGGTAGTTGCAGCTACAATTTCTCTATATTTTGGTTACTGGTTATCTTGAAGAGTGCACCACACTTAGAGAAGCTCTTCCTTGGTTATTCTTGATCGCATTATTTAGGAGCTAGGAATTGGTGTTTATAGCCTTGGGGAGGATCTTATCTATATGGTATTTTGGCTATTGATGGTGATGTACTGGTAATATCTTGGGCTGAATTCTTTTAGAGAAAGGTTGTTGGGTTTTCTCCCAAGTTTGGGTTTCTCGGGATAAAATCTTGTGTTCTTGTGTTGTATTATTTTGTCTACTATGCATGGTTAATATTTCTAGATCTTGTTATTTCTGTCGCATTGTTATAGTTGATATTTTTAGTGTATAGTTATTCTATGATATTTTTGTATGAAAGGGAATATTGTTATTAATCATAAGGAAATAACTATCAAATATGAGAATCATGTAAACACCAACATGGTATCAGAGCTAGTTGAAATATTTCCACTGCACAGTTACAGTTGAAGTTGTAATTTTAGTTGCTAGTTGCCAGTTACAGTTGTAGTTTCAAGTTCCATTTGTAGTTGCAGGTTTCAGTTGCTAGTTTCGAGTTGCACAAACCTTGAGATTAGAAGACAAGCTAGATGGTGCTGCAAATTTCAAAGGTATGCACTTGTGTGTGTGTGTGTGTGTGTGTGTGTGTGTGTGTGTGTGTGTGTGTGTCTTTCCAAGTCATGTCATTTAGAATAGTATAAGGGTGTTTGCATGGGATGTAAAAGGTACCTTGTCCAATAAATGACCCAAAGGGATCATTATATCTAGTGCATTCATAGGAATAGAGAACCTTCTCTAGCAATTATGACTCCACGTTTGCATATCAAGTTTGATATTTTAAATTGTTGCATCTTAAGTAAATGTTGTAAACTAGGACAACAGTCTTTAGAGATATATTACTACTAAATACTTTTGTTATCAAATGTTTTGAATATTGTTAGTACAATGATCATTGTGTAAATGCTCATTGTTTAGTACTAATGATGCACTTATTTACAAGATGAAATTGATCTCTTCTAGGAGATTTTCCTGGTTTTTGTCTTTGTCCTGGGCAGGTTACTATGGAGGACACAACACTAGAAAAGTGTTGTTATTGTATTTTGTTCTTGTTTTTTTTTTGGAAGGTTACCATGGAGGAATGATTGGTAACAACATTGGAAAAGTGTCGTTCCTATTTCCCATTTTTTTATTCTTGTTCATATTTCCTTATCATAAGAATATTGTTCTTTTTAGCTATTTTTTTTGTTATTGCGCTTGTTCCGAGAAGGTCATAGGTGATATCTCTGAGAGGGATCTATAGTGATGGTTGCAGGATGAAACATATTAGATGGTATCTAGTTTGATACATGGAGCAGGATATTCATACATGAAGTTGTATACATGACAGTATACATCCATATACCGAAGGAGGAGAAGACAAGTTAGAACCTTCCGAAAAGAAGGACACTTTTGTGGGATACAAAGTCTTCCAAATGGAAATTGATGAGGAGGAGTAGGTGGATCCACCAGTGGTGAGGCATATGGCCCCACCTAGTACCAGTTTATAGGAAGCTATATTTCAGAGGGATTCAACCCTCAAGATCCAATTGGGAGGAGAAGCCTCCCACGATAGTTCATTGGAGATCAAACTTCAGAATATGGAGAGGGAACTGATGGATGTAGATATTATACAGACTCAGAGGTAGTCATGTTTCATAGGGATCATTGTACTCCAGGATCGATGGATACTTGATGAGCTTGGTTTTAAACAAGAATGTATAGAGTGAGCCTGATCTCAAAGAGAGTCAGTTGGCTCAAGAGAGAGTTGATTATTCAAAGGGAGTTCCCCTCTCAAATCCAATTGGGAGAGAGACATCTCCCAGGACTAACAGACAAGTGTCATGAGTTGAGAAGGCCAGATAGAATATTTAGAGACAAGAGGATTCTAGGAGATGTAATCTTGCCATAGTAAAAAAGGAGGCATCTAGTCGGGATGATTGGGTATGTATTTTGTCTCAGTCAGAGAGGGAGAAGCCAGTGAGGCAGACTGGAAAATAGTAATTTCTCCAATGACAGAGGGAGCTGGCCTTAGAGTTCGAGATGAAGGATCCTATCCAGATGTACTCTTGGGATTATAGGTGTGACAAAATTATATGGTATCTTCCTCATTCAGTGGAGACAGATGATATTCAATATGATGGACTACAATTCCATGACTACACCTATGATGAAAAATCTAAAGAAGTTGAGTGATTATACTTCATATTCATATTTGGTGGATCCCACAATGTACAGGTAGTTGATTGGATCCTTTATGTACTTGGTTAATGTCAGGCTGTATATTTTCTTTGCAGTGAGCACTTTGAGCCAATATTTGGTTGACACTAAGGCAGTTCTAGTGGGTGGCAATGAAGCATGGTACAATTGGATATTATTTGCCTCAAGTGATGAAGTAAGGTTGCAGATATATACATATTGTTATTGAGAAGGGAGTGTAGTAGAAATATTGAGCACCTCATGGTGTTTCTTCATCTTGGAATCAATTGCAATTTTTGGGATAAGATGGAAGCAGGATTCTATAGCACTCAGTATAGCAGAGACTAAGTATGTCACGGCTAGTATCGCAAGTCATGAAGTAGTGTAGATTCAGAGTATTATGCCAGAACTTAATCCGAGACATGGTACAGAAGGGAGCAGTGAAGCTCCAGTACTTATCCACAGATGAGAAGATTGTAGATATCCTTCTATAGTGGCCATGTTGATTTGGTTGAGGAGGATGATACACAATATTAGCTATGTTTATTTGGCTAGTGATGAGCATTGATGTTTCAACATTGGGAAGATATTCTCCCATATTGGTCATGCACGGGGCTATGCTAGTGATGATATTACCAAGGTATAATGATTCATTAACTCACGAGGATATTCGAGTGGTCAATTCATAGGTATGTTGATAACATCGAGTAGACATTACCCCATATTGGTCATGCATGAGACTATGCTAGTGCTAATATGACCAAGGGGAGAATGACTCATTCACTCACAGGCCTCTTCTATTGGTGAATGGCCTAGGTATATTGATGTTCTCCAGGTTCGGGCAGACATTATTCCTAGATTGCTCATGCATGGGACTATGCTAGTGTTGATATGACAAAAGGAGAATGATTCACTCATCCATGAGGCTTTTCTAGTAGTGAGTGTCCCAAATAAGCATCAACAAGACATTATCCCATATTAACATACACGAGGATATACTAGTGTTGATATGACCAAGGGTAATGATTCTTTCACTCATGGGGTTATGCTAGTGGTGAATAGCGTAGGTGTAGTCCTTATCCTCTTAAAGAGTGGATGGAATTGAGATGCTATTACGTGCATATTCTAGGATGGAATGCATGTGTAGATATGGCACATAAATATGGCTCATGAAGACAACCTTTCTATGATAGAAGAAATACAAGTATGAAGAATCCATCCCTCATTGAGAGGGAGTGTTGGATATTTGAAACTTCAGGAAGTCATTCTCCACAAGAAAGTACAAGAAGACTCATCTACATTATTACAGAATCCCCGGGAAGAAGTTGAAGACCCAAGAAGAGAAGTTAGCCCCACAAGAAAAACAAGAATAAAATTGAAGACCCAAAAATAATAAGTTGGCCTTAAATTGGCACCTAGATCAATATAAATATAGGACTATTTCATTTCATTTTGACATTCATACAACTCCTTCTGTAATGCGCACAAGGTAGTTGCAGGTGGAGTCTTGATAGTTTTTCTATTTTTGGGTTACTGGTTATCTTGGAGAGTGCACCAAACTTGGAGAAGCTCTTGATTGGTTACTATTGTTCATATTATTGAGGATATAGGTCTTGGTGATGCTATCCTTGGGGAGGATCTTCTCTGTGTGGTAATTTGATTATTGATGGTGATGTACTAGTAATATATTGGACTAAATTATTCTATAGAAATGTTGCAAGGTTTTCTCCCAAGTTTGGGTTTCTTGAGATAAACTCTTGTGTTCTTGTGTTGTATTCTTGTGTGTATTGTGCATGGTTAATATTTATAGATATTTTTATTTCCACTACATTTTTATAGTCGATATTTTTAATGTATATTTATTCTATGATAATTTTTCTGTGAAAGTGAATCTTGTTATTAATCATAAGGCAATAATTATCAAATCTGAGAATCATGTAAACACCAACAAAAGAAACATCGCAAACAAACAACTTCTCTAAAGCTTCATCCTAGGTGGATAAGGTCTTGATTCGAAAGAAATGAACAAGTGGAAAGGAACCTTCCAGAAACCGGTACGAGTTGATCAAGTCCTGAGACCAATGAACGAAGGAGTGAGAAGTAGTTACCCTGACTTCCACTTACCATCCCTACCTAGTGAAAGTAACCCTTTCTTTGAAGGGAACCCTCTAGGGGTAGTGATAGTGTGATATGATGTCTTCCTTAGGTACCATGGGAAACCCCCTATAGTCACTTCTCAGATACCTAGGAAAATCAGTTAAAGATACCAACTTGTAGTCAGCGTATGGGGGGTACAATCGATAGTTGGGATTGAATTTATGGGAAGGGTAAAAAATATTGAAGCTATGAAAGAACCACCTCTCAAGGAGGTATGGTTACTATAGAAACCCCCATAATACGATCTCTCCACAATGCTCAGTCAAGCCTTGGAGGGTTGATCTCCTCAACTCTTCCTTATGCGACCTAGTGTTTAACTCTTGTGTTAGAGGAGGCTCCAGTATATACTTATATGAAATTTGTATTTGATTCTCCCTATATCAGACTCCTATGTTTGTTTAGAATCCTTCGAGAGTTACCTCTCCAATCCTAATCCAATTCCCTAACCCTAAACTTTTTAATGAACCCAATAAACAAAGTCTAGTAAATTTTAAGTTTAGCATTCATTTTAGTAGTTGTTTTTTACTCAAAGGGTATGGAAGTGAAACTAATGTTGTTTAAGACTCTTGAAAAAATGAAACTTATAAGAATTAAAAAAAAAGAAAAATGCATGAACAATCTTCCAAACCTTGAAATGCAATTTTTTTCTTTTTGATGCAAAATGCACAATGCAACCTTTCGAGGGAAAAAAATGAAGAAAACAAGAAGGGTGTTATTTGTTATTTTTATTTTGAAAATATTTTCAATATGAGAAGAGAACAAAATCCTATTCTAATATCTTTTTCTTTTTCAAAAAACAATGCAAAGAAAAAAAAAGGACTTAACTAGGAGCAAACTAGGTTATTCGTTTTTTCTTCTTTCTACCAAAGAAAAAACTAATAAAATATACTAAAAGAAAGATAATTTTGTGGTTTTATGTTTGAAAAATCCAATTAAATCAAAAAATAAAATTACCTAACTCGAATACAAACTCACATTTCAAAGATAACCACAACAGTGACCAGAAAACTGAGATCTTGAGAACGAGACTAGTCTTAAAGTGATGCAATACAAGGGACAAAAGGGATCACATGTGGATAGAAAAATGTTTTCCATTTAAATTTAAGGCCTTACAAACCTCCTATAGGCCACAAAAATTTTTAGGACCAAACTCCCCCAAACTAGCTAAAACAAGGCTTAAAAAATGCTGAAAAATAAGCAAAAAAGTCACTTTTTTGGAGGTCTACACAACCGTGTCCACTGTAAGCCACATGTATAAGATTATTTACATGAATTATATCAATTTAGGGAGTGTGTATGATATATTTATTTCAATTTTCCTTCTATGGGTGTTATCGGGCTAATTGTTAAGTGCAGACACAAATCAATCCCCCTAGCTTCACTACAAAACTAGAACAAAACAAGATAGTACACTACTTTTTTCTTAGATTCAATTATCAAATGAGAAATGATCTAGAACATACCTTTTAAATATCGAAGATCTGACTTCTCCAATCCAATCCAAGCTCCATACCAAGGCTAATGGAGACATATCTGCAAATAAACACAAGCCAACGAAGATAAGAATAGCAGAGTTTGTTTGATAGGAAACTATGTACGTGATCAAGGAATCATACAATATGGGCTAATAGTATTCATATAGGAAATAAAAGTATATATGTATTAAATAATGTGGAAGAAAGATACAACCAGATGCCTTGATGTTGTCAGGTTCCTTCCAATAGCTCTTTGCTTCCCACGCACTTCTTGCTCCAAGGATTCTGTGATTATAGATCTAAAAGTCACTCAAAATATATCTTGACAAAGAAAAGCTCAAAGACACTCTATCCAAGCTAACAATATCAAGCCAAATTCAACTAAATTTCTCCATGAGAGCTCCTCTCCTTTTATAAATTGAAGAGGATAAGGTGAGGAGGTTAGGATGATCCCACTAAATCATGATAGCGAGTAAGATCCAAACCATTCGGAGGACACCTCACCATAGAATCTTTTCCTTATAGAATCATTGAGAAGATGCTCATTTTTCCCACGTACAGGAATTTTCACACCCTGGCTATAGTGAAACCTACAGAAACTCAGTAGCCTAGATTTAGTACAACCTGTGAAAATCAGACATTTTTGCATCCTGTGTATAAAGCAGCCTGTGGAAATCCTCTTTAATAGGGTTTTTACAAAGGAAAATAAAACTTCTTCTCTCAGTAAAAGTTATTGTCCCTTCTTTCTTCAGGAATTCATGCCACTGACCCCTCTGAAGGAAACATATAGGTTTACATCATTAACGGCCAGAAGGGTGACAAAAATAATGTGTAACAGAGAGCCCCCCAAAGTATAAAGTTAGAATAGAGTGATAGCTGAAATACTTTGTCGAGTGTGTGTAGAGAACAAGGAATAGACGATCGGAAACCTGCCAAAAAACAAGGAAATACAGTACAATAATATATCATCACTGAGGTAGTCATTCCCATACTCAGAATACAAATGACTCAAAGCATAAATGCCAACATGCGAAGATCCATGCCAACTAATAAAGGCCATGGCCACCAAACATACACTATGGATCCATACCATTATGACTCAAATATGATCATAGCCACCAAAAATACATGTGTATCTATGTGTTAAAGACTCAAATTTGAACATAGCCACAGGAAATACAATGTGGATCTATGCAACAGTACAATATGAATATACTCCAACACAACCAGAATCTATTAGAAAATATTCAGGGTGTTCATCTCCACCACTCTATATTACGAATCTAACCATGTGAATACATGTGCTAAAGTCAAACATGGTAGAAACCACTTGAATACTAGTCATTAGTGTATATCATTAACAAGTGCAAGGGAAATCACCATTAATGTCAATGACTCCCAAGGTAATCTAGTACAATCCAACGAATGTGAATTAATGATTTGAAGTTAAACCCTCGATGAAATCTATTGATAAGGGGTCAGTAATGAAAACCCACTGTTGAAAGCGAGGAAACCTGCAATGAGGCATGCAAGTTCCAAGGTACCAATTAGTTTCTAATTCTAGTTCCTAGATAATGAGTTTAAGTTGATAGGAAATGAATCGTTACATGAGGGCCTTAATGTATCCCCCATCAATGACATGAAATAGGTAACAATATTTGAAGTAGATCAGAGTAATAAGGGATTCAAGAGTGACTCAGGGATGGTCGGTGCAATAGAAGGCTTAAGGAATGTAGAAATGGTCGACATAATAGAAGACTTTCTGGGTTGAATTTCTCTTTGAACATATTGGCGACATGACAACTGTCTTGGAAAAACTGACTCAACAACAGGGATTATTGACCAATTTGTAATCTTATAAAGGAGTATGATCAAGAGACAAGCAGATTTTCCAACCTAGACACAAATCGAGTGAAAGGGTGCCATGTACAAAAAGCGAGTTTTTCATAGAATACATGTTTAGATACATTTATTTCCCAATTTTCCCCCACCATTTCTGGCGAGTACCTCTTTATTTTTACACAAGCTTGAGGAGGATAACATATTCTTGAACTGTAATCTCATCCTTTGGATGAGTCCCTCAGAGTCTGTTTAACAAACCCTAGGAAGGAATGGTTTGGTCCCATATGGGCCTTTTGATGTTTGTTTTACGAGTCCAAAGAAAGAAAACTTGAGGGTTTTTCATGTTTAGAGAGCCTGAAAAACACTTAAAGAAAACTCCAAAAAGTCCTTTTTGGTAAAGTAGTCTGATGAGACCGAAAAATAGATAAACTGTTTCTCAAAAGATGTTTTCTTCAAATACTTTAATGAGCGTGAAAAGAACAAGATCGCTCGACAATCTTTTCATATTTAGAGAGTCTAAAAAGAGCTTAAAGGGAACTCCAGGGGGTTCCTTTTTTGTATAACCTTTACAAGTCAAAAAAATGATAAAAGTATACTCGGTTACATTCTCACGTATTTATGAGCACGAGAAAGAACAAAGAATAATCTTGGTAAATTATTCTCATGTATTTACGAGCTTGAGAAATAAAAAAGACTAAGCTCGAGATTGTTTTCATTTTTACGCAAGCTTTAAAACAAAACAAAACTATGCTTGGGATAGATTTTATTTTTACACAAGCTTAAAAACTAACCAAAACTATGCTTGTACCTGGTTTCATTTTTACACAAGCGTGAACCAAAGGAAACTATGCTTGAGGTAGGTGGTTTCATTTTTACACAATCTTGAACCATATAAAACTATGCTTGGACTTCCCAACGCATTATCCAAGGATGGATGGTACTTAGCCCCCAACATAAGAAACTAGCAGCTCAACTTTAGCATGAATTCCAGAAGCTACAATCATTCCCCCCCAAGCTTCGGTTCGTCCAGCGACATAGTCAGATGAAATGAAGCTTCAAATACTAGATGAAGGACTTGACTCAAACAGAGAGGGGGAAAAAATATTTCATTTTTTAACGAGATTAACACAGGAATAGGATCTATGCTTGAGAATCCAGGTTCAATCCCTAGACCTATGTTTCATTTTTTAACGAGCTTGACATAGAAACAAGAACTATGCTCGTAACTTATGTTTCATTTTTTAACAAGGTTTCTATAGAGATGAAAAACTATCCTCATAACTGGTTTCATTTTTAACGATCTCGAAATCAGAAAACCATGCTAAAAAGACTCTTCTTGATCATCGCTTGCAAGAGGACAATGCTCTGGAAAGACACCATGTCAAGGGACAAAACTCGGTCATGGCTTCCAAGAGATCTTCATTTGACGGGAGAAACACACTCTGGAAGGAACACATGTCGAGGGCCATGTTGAGTCTCCATTTTGACACTTCTAATGCCCTATATTAACCCCTATTTGAGCCTATTTTACCTGTGTCATGTGTATCTAATTAACTGTTTCCTCCATAAATACACCCGATGGCCTTGTTCACGTGCATAAGAGGTAACTTATGATTAAAGCATGATTTATTTAGTTTTATTGAGTTAATTCGATTAAATGCTTGATTATGTATGATCCTAATCACTTTGACTCTTAAGAAGCATGATCTGGTACCCAGTCTGTTCCGGTACCAAGGCTCCACCTATTCTGGTACTAGCCTATGCTAATCCGGTACTAGACATAATTCGAGATTTTTGAATATTTCTAGAAGAAACTCTGGCTCATGGGTTTTGTCTAGAGTGATTTTTTCATGTGGAATTGTGTTTCAGAATCCACCCAGCTCACACGTGTGGACCTCCAGCTCAGGGGTAATGATTTTGCCAAAATTAGCAAAAAAACTCAAACTGTCGACTTGTGCCTCGATTTTCGTGCATATGGTATAAGATATAGAAATTATAATACATGGGCTTTGTCCAGAATATGGAAAATTGAGTAAGAGGTGGGCATTTTTTCAAAATTAGAATTTTTTTGGGAGATATAGGTGGGGGACTAACTCGAATCTACCCAAATTGTTAAAAAAAAACAGATTTTTGGGATTTATCCTAAAATTGTAAAAAATGTTTTCATAGCTTGGGGATTTGGTTTCATCCATTCCTCCATGGATTTTATGTATAAATAAGACCTCATAGGTATGAGTAAGGAAGTATTATTATGTTGTAAGATTGGTTCTTGAAGAAGGAATTGTTATGTTGTAGGTTTGATTTTTGAAGATTATTGATTGTACACCTACTTCTCAAGTAATGATATAAGTTGCAATTCATGGATTTCACGTGTATGTTCAAGTATTATTCTCTGTAAGTCTTTCTTAACCTTTTGTGTTGGTATGGAAAGGGCCCACCGACCCAATCAAGGTAAGCTTCACTGTATTTTATTTGTAATTATAATTCTAGATTTTTGTGTGATTGTGTGAGTGTGAACATTTAACAATTGTATGTGTTGTCAATGATTTCAAATACATTTTAAAGTTCAGCATAGAATCATTTGCTTCTGAATTAGTGTGAGTAATTAGATATTGGACAAAATAGATAGTTTCATTTTCTACTTCTACATGTTGACATTTAATTGATAAGAATTTGATGTGTGGAATTGCTAAGCAAAGAGAGTGTTATTTTGAGTTTGCATGTGTGGTGTTCTTAGTGGTACAGGAACCATAAGACTTCATTTCTCACCTTCATGCTTCATGTAATGAAGTATTTCAAGCATATTGACTGCCTCTTGCATTGAAGAATATTTGATTGGCATTGATAGGGTTATGATTGTTTTCTTTTTAAGAGTGTTTAAAGTTGATTGTTAATTATTGTTTTCAATTGCTATAGGGAACAAGATTTGATTTCATCTCTTCATTTCATGAGCCATCAATGAACAGATTTGTCACCTAAGAAAGAACCTCTGGATTCACTGTTTGCTTGAGAAATTTTGTTATCAGTTTTCTCTTCTAAGTTTGGAGTGGTATTGTTGAAGTGTGCCCATATTTGCTTGCTAGTTGTTGTTAAGAGTAATAGCTACAGATAACTAATTCAAAGTCCATCTTTCCATTTCATGAGCTTGTAAATGGACAAGGCATTATCTGAGCAAAATATTTTGAGTGCATGATTGCAAGTTTTGCTTTCTAATTTATGAATTGTGTGAAGAGTGTTATCTTTGAAAACATAGTATTTTGTTATTGATGGTTTTTTTATCTAAGCTATACTAAAAGACATAGGAACCTATCTGTTATTGGCACATATAGTGCATCAACTCTTTTTATTATGAATCCCAATTGATAATTTATGTTTGGTAATATATTATGCAAATAATTGCACCAATAGGCCGTGATAGAGGTAAGGAAGTCAGGCTCCAATAGCCCTACCGAAGAGATCACTATGTCAACTACCGAATCTAATTCATAAGAGACAAAGCTTACAATGAGAGGCTCATCATCATCGATAGGTGAAGACATGGGAGACAATGCCACATAATTGACTTGTGGTGGGGGTGATGTTGTATGCATATACGAACCATTTAGGGAGGTAATCCAGTTAGGACTGATGAATGAAAGTTGATCAATAGTCACAATTCTTCCATCATGAGGGAAAGATATCAAATGAAAAAGAGTGGACACAATAGCTTTCATGGCATAGACATAATCTAGATAAGGAGTAAAGAAATATATGAGGGGTCTTGGACTACCATGATGTCAATAAAGACAGTTTTCCCTCCCAAAGTTACAGGAAACTGAGGAAGGGTCCCTAAAGGTTGATCAGTTCTTCTGTTAAAAGCTAACAGATTCTACATAACTGGTATATGATGAGGAGAACCCAAAGCCTACCAAGCAATAGAGGATAAAATACTAATGGATGCACCTTCATCTATCAGTATTTGAGGAACATCCCGAACACAAACCTGTACTGTAATATGGAAAGGAATGTGAGAGGGAAGATGAGGTCTAGTTATCATACCCCAATTAAAAAGGATGGCCTCATTAATTGGAGGGGGTTCCATGGGAGAAGGAGGAATCCCCCCCAACACAGTAGATTCTATATCAACGAGAAAAACATGGGGAGTATCAGGTTTACAGCCTCTGTTTTGCAAGCTGCTACTTGTTGAGAGCACCAACTCTCTAGCTTCTCTAGCACCAACTAGAAGGAAGCACCAACTCCCTGGTTTCTCTAGCACCAACTAGAAGGAAGCTACAACTCCCTATGTTCAAGCACCCACTTGAACCTCTGAGGACAACAGTCCTCCCTAGCACCTCCCTACCACCCTGAAATATAAATTTTTTGCTAATGAAACTTATCACAGTGATGCAATATTTATCATTGGCTTAGCAGACTTATCACTGTTCTACTATGCTGCTCTGCTTTCCTATATCAGTGTCTCTCTGTCTGCATCTTCTTGGGATTTCTAATTTTCTATTTTTCTCTACAAGAGCACCTCAACCTTCCTTTAGTGTCTTACTGTCTTTCTCCATACATTCCTTACGCTTTCTGTTCTTTTTCCTTTTATGCTCTATGCACCATGTCCATTCAATGCTCCATTCCTCTTCTCTATATTTCAGTTGTTTCTCACTCCTCCTTCTACACTCATGAATCCCTCTCAACCACAGTAACACCCATCTCTTCTCTATTTTTCATACTTATAGTCTCTGTGTACCTTGTGCATGCCATACCACCATGCTTCTGCATGCTCTCTCATGTCGAGTACTCTATCTGTTCATCATGGAAACTCTTTAGCTTCTCTGGTAGTTAGATCCATCTGTCAATTGCCTCTACGAATAGTCTTCATTCCACTGGCAGATTCCTAGAGACTCTTTAGCTCCTCTAATAATCACATAGAATTCTCTTCGAGTCCTCTAGCAAAAACCATCAATGGTTTCTATTAGTTACACTGTCAACCTCCAAAGACCACTTCAGCCACTGAATCACCATAGATCAATTAGCTGTGAAGAGAAACAATAGCCCTTCAATCATACTTAAATTCACTTGCACCATTGGATGGAGTTCATAGGGTCTTGTGTTTAATTCATATTCCCACTGGCTGTGACCGAGTGCTAAATAGAGTTTTAATTTTGTGATCTCGCATCTCAACATTCCTTTGATAGAAGATCTCGACACTCCAATTCATGATAGCCAAGACTCTGAGATGGACCTTAGCACCGCTAGCTTCCTCCCCTCACGTGACCACTGGCTATGACCACAGGCTATGCCAAAAGGTGCTTCATATTTCATGAACTTATAAACTTCATCGAGCATGATCAACGATCAAGATCTCTGATGATTCAACAGCCTAGGTCTCATCGCTATCTCGCATATCGCGATTCCTGTGATGAGGAGTCTTGATGCTCCAAGTTGCGATCGTCGAGACTCCGAGGTGGACCTTAACTCTGCTAGCTTCTTCCCTTCACGTGACCACCAGCGGTGACCATAGGCTATGCCAAAAGGCGCTTTATGTTTCGAACTTATGAACTTCATCAAGCCTAATCAATGGTCGAGATCTCTAATGACCCAACGGTCCAGATCTCATCGCGATCTCGCATATCATGATTTCTGTGATGAAGGGTCTTGATGCTCCAAGTCAAGAGTGCCGAGACTCCGAGATGGAGCTTAACATCACTAGCTCCTTCCTCTATCTTCCATAGATTTAACCACTGGCTGTGACCACAGCCTTATTCGAAAATGCATTTCACACTTTTACATACCGGGTATTCTGTGATGAGTCCTCTCGACTCTCCATGTCACGAACTCTAAAATAGGGCTTGGCTTCTCTAGCTCTCAACAATGTGACCATGAGATATGACCACTCGCCAATCAAATGAGTGCTTCACTCCTTTGACTTTCCAGTCAGTGAAACAATGATCTTTCGCCATGTGTCCTCTGGATCCAATGGTCCATGACTGTCCTCTATGGACAACAAGGATTCCTTCATAGTTTTGGAGAGTTGGATGGCTCTTGGTCTTATACTCCTTGCATCTTCACCATATCTAATGGTTGTTGGTCCTTTGTAATTACTCTAGATCTAACGGCCTAGAACTTATCGCGATTTCACCACTTCACGAGCCTTCTTCATGCCTGATCAACAGTTCACAATCCTTGGTGATCTGAAGGTCCAGATCTTTTCGTGATATCATATATCGCGAGTTTGAACCTCTTTCCTTTGGATTTCTCAATCTACAAAACTCTGAAACAAAACCTTTTTCGTTCACCATGTGTCCTTCTTGAATCAATTGTCAATATTGTTATCATGAGTTTGAACCTCTTTTCTTTGGATTTCCCGATCTGCGAAAGTCTGAAACAAAACCTTTGTCGTGCTTTGACTATTTTCCTCCTTCTGAGCTTACACTGTTGATCTTGCCAATCGATCATTGTTGTTCTTCCTTGCCTACCTGTCTGCTGATCTTCCTTGCCTGCCTATTTGTCATCGTTGTTGTTGTTCTTACCATCAATGATAAGCACGTTCTTCTTGTAAACATGCCAACAATCTCCCCCTTTGGCATTGATGGCAACCCTGAACGGCTGCGCTAATCTGTTTGGACCTCCAACTGTAGCATCCAGTCTAGACCACTCCTTTTCTCCCCCTTTGACATTAATGTCAAAGAAAACACACTCCCCCTGATCCGTTGCAGTATGTTTAGGAGGTATTAGATTTTCAACCAATACAAACTCCCCCTAACAGGATGGACTTGCTTAGATGTGAGATGGGATGACACCCAGCTTATGTCGTAGATATTCAAATGGTGTATTGGCTAGGGGTTTAGTAAAGTTGTCTGCAATTTGTTCTATGGTTGGAATGTAATGGACCTTAACAACCTGATTGGTGACCTGCTCTCTCAAAAAAGGGTATTTTATGGGAATATTATTGGTCTTGGAGTGGAGTATAGGATTCTTAGACACATTGATGGCACTAGTGTTATCACAATGAATTGGGATCGGTGTTGCGTATTTTACCTCCAAGTTTGCAAGTGTCTGAGTCATCCATAATACCTGAGTGCAATAGGTAGCAGTAGCAATGTACTATGCCTCTGTAGTTGATAAAGAAATGGAAATTTTCTTTTTACTAAGCCATGCTACTAATGAGTCACCTAGGAAGAATGCTCCTCCACTGGTGCTTTTTCTCTCATCAACACAGTTCGCCCAATATGCATCTGAATAAGTAGTTAACTGAAAATTCAGATTTCTGGGATACCATAGACCATAAGTCATTGTTTCTTTCAAATACCTTAATATCCTTTTGATAGCTAGCAAATGACTCTGTTTAGGTGCAGACTAATATCTTCCTACCATTCCAACAGCATGCATTATGTCTAGGCGGGATGCTATGATGTAAAGCAGGCTACCTATCATTGACCTATATGAACTTTGATCAACATCAAGTGAGTCATCATCCTTGCTTAATTTGCATCCAGTAACCATAGGTGTGCCCACAGGTTTAGAATCTTCCATTTGAAACCTTTTCAACATTTCTCTTAGATATTTTTCTTGAGAAATGAACATCCCTTCAGACCTATGAGTAATTTGCAGACAAAGAAAAAATGACATTTCACCTATCATAGACATTTCAAACTCAGACTCCATGGCAGAAGAAAACCATTTTACCAATGAATCCTTATTACATATGAAGATGATGTCATCTACATAGAACAACACAGTGAGAAAATCATCACCCTCTATTTTGATATATAGATTGTTGTCAACTGTTCCTCTCTTGAACCCTTTGTCTTTGAGATACATATCCAGTCTGTGATACCAGGCACGAGGAGCTTGTTTTAACCCATATAAATATTTCTTCAGCTTCCATACTAAGTCAGGTTTATCAGACAGTTTGAAACCCTCTGGTTCTTCCATATAGACTTCTTCATTTAAATCTCCATTTAGAAAAGTTGACTTGACATCCATTTGATAAACTTTAAACCTTTTATGACAAGCATAGGCAATAAATATTATGATAGCTTCTAACCTTGCTACAAGCGCAAATGTTTCATCAAAATCCAGTCCTTCTATTTGAGCATAGGCTTTACAGACCAACCTTTCTTTGTTCCTGACAACTTGTCCCTACTCATTCAACTTATTCTTAAAGATCCATTTGGAACCAATAATATTTTTACCTTCCGGTCTATGAACCATCTCCCACGTATTGTTTTTCTCAATCTGATCAAGTTCATCATTCATTGCTTTAACCCAAAGGTCATCTTTGCTAGCTTCATTAAAGTTCTTGGGTTCCAACATGGATATGAAATCTATATGTGATTGCTCGGTATTTTTTATTATCTTTCTCCTGGTTTTTACACCTTTGTCTTTTTCACCAATTATTTGACTTGCAGGATGATTCTTTTGAGTAATTCTGGAGGAGGAATTTGAAGGAGCCTGCTGATTTGAGTCTGTCTGAGTATCTGAGTCTTCATCTGATTCAGAGTCTTTGTATTCTAATTCTTGGACATGTTCATCTTCAGCTTTAGCTATGTCCTTTGTAGAAGACTCATTATTGTACACCTCTCTTTCTAGGATTCCTTCATCAACTTTTATGTCAATACAGTCAACCATTTTATGTAGCCTCTTATTATAGCATCTCTATCCTTTATTGTTTGTACCATATCCTAAGAAGATACCCTCATCAGCCCTGTCATCATATTTGCCAAGGTTCTCATCATTATTCTTTATGTAACATTTACTCCCAAAGACTTTGAAGTGTTTGATTGAAGCAAGTCTCCCATACCACAGTTCATAAG
>SNQJ01S0102651.1:16930-30278 GCA_010110895.2 Picea sitchensis
ATCCCAAGGCCTCTCTGGTATTGGCAATGGTTGATACAATCCAGTGTTTTGTCTTTTCCCCTTTGCATGTTGGCAGATCCTACATCTGTTCACAAATTTTGTCACCTTTGTTCTCATACCTGGCCAATAGTATGAACTACTCAACTGTGCAAACGTTTTTTCATGGTCGAAATGTCCAGCCAATCCTACACTATGCTTCTCCTTCAGAAGATTGTCCCTCATTGAGCATCTTGGTATGCACAATTGATTTCCTCTCAACAACAATCCTTCTTGAACCATATACTTTTTCCATTGACTTCTATCTCTCAGTATAGGTCTTGTACATGCTTCGTAGGCCTCCTTGAAATCTATATCATCACAATACATATCCTTAAGGTGTTCAAACCCCAAGGTCTCCACCTGGAATTCTTGCAGAATTAAACATCTCCTGCTTAACGCATCAACAACTTTGTTAGCATTCCTAGCAATATGTTTTATCACAAAAGTAAATTTTTGCATACATTCAACCCATTTTGCATGCCTTTGATTCTGTTTTTCTTGTCGAGTTATGAATTGTAAAGCTTTGTTATCGTTGTACAAGACAAACTCTTGTGGGACAAGATAATGCCTCCATTTCTTCAATTCTTGAATTATGGCATAGAACTCCTTGTCATATGTGGAGTATTTCCTCTTAGTCTCATTCATCTTCTCGCTGAAATAGGAAACAAGTCTGTTATCCTGATTCAAAACTGCTCCTATTGCAACTCCACTTGCGTCACATCTTACCTGGAATGTCTTCCCAAAATTCAGCAAGATTAGAATTGGTCATTTAGTTATCTTCTCCTTCAATATATTGAAGCTCCTTTCAGCCTCCTCTGTCCATTTAAAATACTTGTGCCGCTTCTTCACTGTATCCATCATTGGTGCACAAATTCCACTGAAGTCTCTAATGAACTTTTTGTAGAAACTTGCTAAACCATGAAAGCTCCTTACTTCGAACATGCTCCTTGGTGATGGCCATTCTCTTATCGCTTTCACCTTCTCTAGATCCATCTTCAGTTCATTCGAAGAGATCACGAAACCAAAATAAATGAGTTATGTATTCATAAAAGAGGACTTCTTCAAATTGATCAACAACTTCTCCTGTTGTAGCCTCCTCATTACTAGCGTTAGGTGCCTCAAATGCTCCTCTTTAGTCCTGCTAAAGATTAGTATATCATCCAGATATACAACCATGAACTTGCCAATGAAATATTTTAGAATTTCATTCATCAACCTCATAAAAGTACTCAGGGCATTTGTTAAGCCAAATGGCATAACCAACCACTCATACAGACCTTCATTTGTCTTAAAGGCTGTTTTCCATTCATCACCTTCTCTCATCCTGATCTAGTGATATCCACTTTTCAGTTCTATCTTGGAAAATAAATTTTCTCCACTAAAGAAATCCATTAAGTCATCCATTCTCGGTAAAGGAAATCTATACATGATGGTGATCTTGTTGATGGCTCTCGAGTCTGTGCACATTCTCCATCCTCCATCTTTCTTTGGGCTTAACACAGTTGGTACTGCGCATGGGCTCAAGATTTCTCTGACTAAACCCTTATCTAGCAACTCTTGGACTTGGTTCCTCACCTCCTCATTCTCTCGAGGTGTTAATCTGTACGCTGCTTTGTTTGGCAGGCTTGCTCCTGGTATCAAGTCGATATGATGACTGATACTCCTGATGGGTGACAATGAGTTCGACATCTCATCCACCACTATATCAAAAAAATTATCCAGCAACTACTGAACTTCTTCAGGTAAATCATCCATTGATGTACTCGTAAGGATGGATTTGGGCTTCCTCACCACAACGAATTTCATCTCCTGTTCTTCCTTGACTTATTTCAGGAGTTCCTTCCCACTCATGAGAAGTATGCTTGTACTGGCTTCCTCTTTCGCTTTCTTCTCCTCCATTGGTAGCAACATATGTTTCCTACCATTCTTCTCCAATGTATATGTATTCTTCCTTCCATCGTGAATGAAATTTCTATCAAACTTCCATGGTCTTCCCAACAACATGTGGCATACGTCCATGGGGATTACATCACATGGGATTTCATCTTTATATCCTCCTATTTTAATTTCAACTAGGCATTGTTTAGTGATCATTACATGGTGTCCTTTTTGCAGCCATGAGACTTTGTATGGCCTTGGATGTGCAGTTGTCTTCAACTCCAATTTCTCCACCATCTCTATGGATACTAGGTTGTCAGTACTCCCACTATCAATGATCACCTTGCATACTTTGTCCTTAGTCTTGCAAGCTGTCCTGAAGAGATTGTTTCTCTGCATTGGATTTTCAATTTATGCTTCTGGTTTTAAGAGAACTTTTCTCAACATCAGGGATGCTCCATCCTCTGCTCCTTCTGCTTCAACATCTCTTCATCATGCTTCTGAAATGTGAGCTTCTCCTCCTTCCTTCTTCTTCTTGGGACATTCCCAAGACATGTGTCCTATCTTTCCATAGTTATAGCACCTTACTCCTCCTCAGCCTCTTCCTCTAGAAGAGTTTCTTCCACCATTTTCTCTTCCTCGTGAACTTCCTCCTCGTTCTGAGTGATTGTGTGGTTTCTCAGCCTTGTCCTTAGACTGATGTGCTATGTCACAGTTAAATCCCTTGATTTTTCTTGGGACCGAGCCTTTACCTCTTCCTCACTGGTTCTGTTTTCTGTCCAGCTTCTCCTCTGCCTTTAGTGCAAACTGATAAGCATCTTCCACAGTCCTCACTAACATCATGCTAAGCTCATCTTGGATTTCATATCTCAAGCCATTTATATATGTGGTGACTCTTTCTTCGTCTCTCCCCCTTTGTCCAGTTCTAATGTTCAGCCGAAGAACTCCTTGGTGTACTCCTTGATTGTCATCCCTTTCTGTCTCAGGTTCTATAGCTTCCTGAACAAATTGATCTGGTAGTCTTTGGGTATGAACTTATCCTTCAATTTGGCTACCATCCTGTCCCAACTCTTTATCCTCTATTTTCCTTTACTTCTCCTCTCAGCCTACAGTTCGTCCCACCATAGTGTTGCATGCCCTTTTAGCCTGGTGACTGCCTGCTTCACCTTCTTCTCCTCATCGACATATTCATAGTTGAAGTGTTTGTCCATGGATCTTATCCAGTCCAATAGTGCTTCAGCATCTAGATTTCCCTCATACATGGGGACCTCTATCTTAGCTCTGCCTCCCAATCTGGAAACTGCTCTCAACAAACATTCTTCTGGAGCATCCTCTCTTGTAGCTTCTTCAATCTCAACCTCGTCACTTTCCACATCACTGACATCCCCAACGTCAGGTGCTCTTCTCTGTGTTGCTTCCATTGTTTCCAATCGAGTGCAAAGCTCTCGCATATCCCTCTCTACAACATGGTCTGATAAAGGTGGCTCTCATATTCTTGGTGGCATTATGTCGACTATCTGTCACACACAAATTATAGCTCTAAGTTCTCTATCCCCTTCTTTTCCTCCTTCACCTAAAGTCTATAGATGAAAAAATTAGGCTCTAATACCACCTGATGTAGACCCCCTATCCCTCTTAAGGGTTTCACGACCTCCCGGTCAGGATCTTCTGGTCTCGGAGCTTAAATGGCTCTTCTGGTTCCAAACTGGAACCCTTCGAACGACCACACAGGTCCCCCACAAATTCTCAGTTGACGTTTCCAAGCGCCAAGTGTGAGCTCCCACAACACACGACCAAGAGTTGTGACCGCACCCTTATCCTTCCTACCTTTTGTGAATCGTGATTGGGGGATCCCTGGTTGCCGAAATGCTGAAATGTCTTGGTGTTCGATCAACGACTCACAATAATCCCTAGGATCTACGGTCCACGTCCGGCCTCACTATTTCTCTATTTCGCGATTCGGGGTTTGGGAGACAAGGACCTCTGTCATTCCAACTTGTGATACTCGAAATCACAATGTGGGCCAATAGTCTAGATCTTCCTGTGATCGACGGTTCAGGTCAAATCACGATCTCACAACTCGAGGGTTTGAAGCGCAAAGAACTTTGCCTCCCATCTCGCGATACCCGAGTTCGCAAAATGGATCGACCTCACTATTTCGTGATTCGGGGTTTTGGGAGACAAGGACCTCTGTCCTTCCATCTTGCGATACCTGAAATCATGATGTGGACCAACGGTCCAGATCTTCCTGTGATTGATGGTTCAGGACGAATCGCGATCTCGCAACTCAAGGGTTTTAAGTGCAAAGAACTCCACCTCCTAGCTCATGATACCCAAGTTCATGAAATGGATCGACATTCCAAATCTATCTGAGATCGATGGCCACTATTCCTCCTGAGATTTGGATGTCAAGAAGGCATCACCACTAACCTCTGTGTAGCTCCACCTTATCCAATGAATTGTGGGGTTTCGACGTTTCTCCTCGAGGACTCTCCACCGTCTATTCAGATCTTCGCGATCTCCCCTCCTGGATATATGCAGTGTTAAAGTCTGTGCCCCTACCTCAAATCAGATGGTCCACAGGATTCTCCACCACGATCCAATGCTCGACGACGTTCTTCCTCCTGAGCTTTTACTCACTTCAGACTTAGAATATTTTCTAAGTCTTCAAAGACTCGGTCGTTTCTTCTTCTAGGGAATGAGTTCCTGGATCTCGATAACACTTTCTGAAGTGTCGTTCCTCCTGAGCTTTGTCTGGTTCAGACTTCGATTTATCATGCACTCCTTGCGTCTGAGGGATTTTGATAACTCAGATCCACACTATTTCTCACTAAGAAATTTCTCCTGATTTCCTTACGTTCCTCTCTAGCTCGATGCACACCTTGTAGAGCTTCCAATGAAGAGAAAAAATTAAAACTGGAAAAACTCATAGTTCCATCCACTTGTTCATGAAAAAAGAAATGACAGGAAAACACACACAGTCCACATACCATACATTTGGATCAATTTTCCTTCTGTTATATTCACAAGTGCCCAATGGCTACATAATACATTCAAAATTACAGTAACTCAAAAAACTGAGATCTCCTTCTAACTCGCAGTTCTCTCTTACAGCTAATTTCTCTTTGTATTACAACTCCCTCCAACTAGGTGTACAAACTTCTACTTAACTCAAAAATATTTCTAGGGTTTCCCCTGGCTACTTGCCTACTCTAAAATTCATCCTTCGCATTCCAGAGCCATAGTGGAAACTCTTGCTCTGTTTACGATTTCAAAACTTGCCTCAAAGGGTAAAATTCGGCACTGGTTCAAGCGTGCCTCCAAAGGTAAATTCTGGAGCTGAGTGAAGGCGGATTTTGAAATCAGTTGTAACTGCCCACACAGAAGTTCTGAAAGAACTCTCATGTGTTGAGTGGTCCTGCCTCTGTGCACTTACCAATGATGCTCCTACATCACCGGGACTCATATGCATGAACCGTCAGTTGCATTAGATTAAGAGCACTGGGTTTTAGCTAGTGGGGCCCCTATGCTATCATTCCGTCGACCAAAAAACCATTTGTTGTAGTATCTTTGGCACTAGGGTTTTGGTCAACGAGGCATAGTGCAATTTATGAAGATGAGTTCAATTTTCAAGAACACTCTGTCGAGCATTTTTTGCTAGTGTAGTCACATGGGAATTGGCTAAACAAACTTGTGGGATCTTACGAAACTCCATTATGATGCTCGGTTTGGATTTTATTCCCCTAGACCAAATTGGCCACATGTCCTTGAATGGCCTGAGGAGGTGAGTTGCAACTATCAATATAACTCAAACCAAGGCTCGAATGCACGAACCGTCAGTTGCATTGGATCCGTAGCACTGGGTTTCATCTATTGGGGCTCTAAATCTATCATTTCTTTGACCGAAAAACCATTTGTTGGAGTATCTCCAACACTAGGGTTTTGGTCAATGAGGCATTGTGCAATTTCTGAAGAGGAGGTCAATTTTCAAGAACACTATGTCAGGTCGTTTTGGCTAGTGTAGTCATGTGGGCCTTGTAAAAACAAACTTTTTCGATCTTAAAGAAGTTCGTTATGCTACTCAGTTTGGATTTTATGCCCCTAGACCAAATTGACCACATGTCTCTAAATGGCTTTAGGAGGTGAGTTGAAACTCATGATAAAACTCAAACCGGGACTCAGATGCATGAATTGTCAGTTGCATTAGATTAAGAGCATAATTTTTCAACTAGTGGGGCCCCTACATTATCATTCTATCGACCGGAAAACCATTTTTTGGAGTATCTTCGGCACTAGGGTTTTGGTCAATGAGGCATAGTGCAATTTCTAAAGATGAGATCGATTTTCAAGATCACTTTGTCGGGCGTTTTTGGCTATGGTATTGGTACTGGTATTGGTATTGGTATTGTATGGTATTGTATTGGTATTGGTATTGGTATGGTATTGTATTGGTATTGGTATTGGTATGGTATTGGTATGCATATCATTGTCAATATTGGTATGGTATACCATACCAATATTGACAATGATATGGTAGACCAATACTTGGTATTGGTATACCAATTTCATACCAATACCAATACCGTACCAATATTGATATTGGTATGGTATTGGTATTGTTATGGCATTGGTATGCACATCATTGCCAATGCATACCTTTTTCATGCAATGGTATGCAAAGGTACTGGTATTGGTACGCAATGGTATGCAATGGTATTGGTATTGGTATGGTATGATGTTGGTATTGGTATGGTATTGGTATGCATATCATTGTCAATGCATACCATTGCCATGCAATGGTATTAGTATTGGTATTGGTATGCAATGGTATGGATTGGTATGGTATTGGTATTGGTATTGGTATGGTATGGGATTGGTATTGGTATTGATATGGCATGGTATAGTATGGTATTTCTATTGGTATGGTATTGATATTGGTATGGTATGGTATGGTATGGTATTGGTATTTGTATGGTATTGATATTAGTATGGTATTGGTATTGGTATGGTATGGTATTGGTATTGGTATGGTATAGTATGGTATTGATATTGGTATGGTATTGGTATTGGTATGGCATTGGTATTCATATCATTGCCAATAGATACCATTACCATGCAATGGTATTGGTATTGGTATGCAATGTTATGGCATTGGTATTGGTATTTTTATTGGTATGCAATGGTATGGTATTGTATTGGTATTGTTATTGGTATGGTATTGGTATGGTATGGTATGGTATTGTATTGGTATGGTATTGGTATTGGTATTCTTGGGATTTGCAAGAGAGAATTTAGCACAATGGCAATGTTATGTGGAACTTTATCTCATATTACGGTATGGTATTGGTATGCATATCATTGCCAATATTGGTATTGTATACCATACCAATATTGGCAATGATATGGTAGACCAATACTTGGTATTGGTATACCAATTTCATACCAATACCAATACCATACCAATATTGATATTGGTATGGTATTGGTATTGTTATGGCATTGGTATGCACATCATTGCCAATGAATACCTTTGTCATACAATGGTATGCAAAGGTATTGGTATTGATATGCAATGGTATGCAATGGTATTGGTATTGGTATGGTATGTTGTTGGTATTGGTATGGTATTGGTATGCATATCATTGCCAATGCATACCATTGCCATGCAATGGTATGGATTGGTATGGTATTGGTATTGGTATTGGTATTGGTATGGTATGGGATTGGGATTGGTATTGGTATTGGTATGGCATGGTATAGTACGGTATTGATATTGGTATGGTATTGGTATTGGTATGGCATTGGTATGCATATCATTGCCAATACATACCATTACCATGAAATGGTATTGGTATTGGTATGCAATGTTATGGTATTGGTATTGGTATTGTTATTGGTATGAAATGGTATGGTATTGTATTGGTATTGGTATTGGTATGGTATTGGTATGGTATAGTATGGTATTGTATTGGTATGGTATTGCTATGGTATTGGTATTGGTATTCTTGGGATTTGCAAGAGAGAATTTAGCACAATAGCAATGTTATGTGGAACTTTATATCATATTCATATAAGGATTAGGGATGAGAAATATAGTTCGGTTTGGTCCAAGAATCCTATTCTAAGATAATAGATTTCAAAGTACAATACTATGTTATGTAATGCAGAACAAGAAAAAATCATTGTGGTGGAAGCCCCTTTGGAATATTAGAGCTCCTATGAAGACACGTGTTTATATGTGGCTAGTGTTGAGAGACAAGTTACTTCTTTGAGATCATTTGCAAAGAAGAAGTAACCAAGGGCCTGGCATGTGTTCACTTTGTAAGGTGGATGTTGAAGTTATCACCCATCTATTAGTGAAAAACAACTATGTTAGAGAAGGTCCAAGGGAAAGAAGGCCCTATGAATGTTGGATGAGAATACAACTTATCCAAATAGTAGGAAAATATAAATAAATTAAACAAAAGTGGCAAAACCCTGCTAGGAAAACTGTGTTTGTTATCAGGAGCCACAAAACAAGGGCTAGTATTTCCAAACTCCATAAATTGCAAGGAACATTCCACAAGTTCATAATATTCAAAGTAAATAAAAGGACAAGGATGCTCAAACAGGGAGCCATTGAATAAAAATAGGGAAAAAACAAGGCAAGGGATCCTTCGGTAATATTGATACCTCGTTCTCCATCCATATTAAAAAGTCGGTCCACTTTTTATTTTGTAACATTTATTTTTCAAAATGAGTTGGATGCTGACCATATTTGTCTTCCTGTCAAAACATGGCACATTGACTAGTTAAACTAATAAATATGTAATCATTTACTTTTTCTAACAAATTAAAAAGAAAAAACATTTTGCATAATAAATATACTTACAAAGGTGCAGATCAAGGCTTGTAAACCTTTTTGGCCACTATGATGCCTGGCTTGGAGTTTTGCAAGCCTAGCTTTGGAGGCTTTGTCCGGAAACATAAAGTAAGTCAATTGAACTATGCACAAATAAAATATAAAAATCGTTTAAGAAATTTGATATAAAATTATGAGAAAATTGAAATACCTGGATACTCTCCTCACCATAATTCCTTCCTGCATCTGATTTCTCATATGATTTGACAAGTTCTTTCCATACTTTTAAATTGACATCAATTGGCCTTTTTTTAGCCTTAGCTTGGGCGGGAGTTTTTTTATCTTCTTTGTTTGATTGCACCTAAATCTCTTGCAATTTTGAGACATTTGTCTTTTCACTTTTTTTACTGACCAATCTATGCCAAATTCAGAATCCATGTCATGAATTATAGCTTTATGCAGGTGCATTGGTATATTTGAGAAAGGCAAATGGAGATGGTCTTTGAACCGTTGAAGGCATGATTCCTTCAACCTGTTCAAAAAAATCTTCTCGGCATCTGACATTCTAATTTCACCTGAAACCATGTCGTATTCTATCCTTGTATCATAGTTCCCAATGCAAGTTCCAAAACATGGCGTGGTGGATGAAGTTTGGGTCCTAGGAGTGGCTTCGACATTGGAGGTATCCACTCTCTGTTTCATATTCTTAGAGGTCATCGTATATGATTTCCTCCTTGATTTTCTACTCGATCCAAGAGTGGTTGGGGAATCAATTGATTCCCTTTCACAGGGTTGATTTTCTTGCAATGTCTCAAGGGTCTTACTGGATCATTTTTCTATGTATTTTTCAAGAGTTTTCAAGTCTACACCGTCAAGTTTCTTATGGCCTCTATCCCCAATATCGAAGCCAATGCATCTTTCTCCTGGTCAGTCTCATGTCCCTAGATATATAAAATATTTTTTTTGTGTTAAAATTTTTAATAAAAAACAAATAACTAAAAAGCAAATAAAAAAAAATGAGACAAATAAAAATCTACAAATTGAGAAGTACTTACCTCATTATGGATGGAATTTGTTTCCTTCCCTCTACTTGACATTTTAAGCAAGCTAGGGAAAATCTCTTCTGTCAGGATTTGGGCAAGTGGACTTTGTGATGATTTTTGAATGTGCTTATTTCTTCTCTCTTCTTCCTGGTCTTTTTTTCCTATTCTAACAAGGATAAGCAAATTTCAAACTCAGATAGACCATAAAATATGATGAAATTTATATGTAAATAGGTTGAATTGTGAAATTTGATAATTTTTTTACTTGAAAATATTAGTTCGCCCTTAGGAAACCCCCAAACCGTGCTCTGGTCTTACCCTATCTATGTTCACCTTGGAAACACCCAAATCATGTTGGCATCCAAATCTAGTTTGAAAATTAGTTGGTATGCTCACACTGAGTCTCCCTTCACCCTAGGAAACACCCAAATTATGTTGGAGTCTCCCTAAGAAACACCCAAAACGTGTTGGAGTCAAAATGCAACAAGAAATTCACTTGAAGTGTCACGCTGTATATCCAATCACCCTGGAAAACACTCAAATTGTGTTGGAGTCAAAATGTAGAAGGGAATTCAGTTGGACAGGTCGCAATCTTTCTCCATTTGCCATAGAAAACACCCAATTCATTTTTTTGTATTTCTTCCCCTCCAAAATGTCAAATTTGTCCCCTTGCCCATGGACATATGTGTTTTTTAGGTTTTACATATCAGTGGGCATATTCGTCCCCTTGCCCACGGGTATTTTCATTTTTTTAAATGTCTACATATTAGTCGATGCTAAATTGGGCGCCAACAACGCCTAGTTTAGCATCGATTTATCCCCTTAATGTAATCAATTATGGGCGTCGTATTGGGAGAAAAAAACGCTAGGGAATGTGCCTAAATTTGGTCAAAACATGTCCATTTTGGGCCAAAACAGAAATGGGATAAATGGAAGAAAAAATCTCTCCATAATGTAACATCATAACAATGTATTTCCTCTAATGCAAATGGGATAAATGATTGCATCCAAGATTTATTGGATGAGACCATAAGAACCCTCCTAAAACATCTTCAATTGAGACATCCAAGTAACTCGCACACATCACTCATCCAAAATGTCATATACAAGTTTCCTACACTCAAGGTGCATATGGGAAAATGTATGGGAAGGAGTTTCCTACACATTAGGTGTCGGTAAGTACCTAAACTGGGATTTTTGCAAAAACTGACCAACATGTGTATCTAGTGATGCCAAGTCTAATTTCACAAGACAAAGTCTTAAAATCATTGTCCATGTGTGTGATTGTACTCCAAATGGGAAAAATGTAGATGTAAGTGATGCCAAAAGTCATCATGTGATGTTTCATGATGTGACATTCTGTGTCCCATCAATATCCTGAAAAAATGGCTTCCCATACTCACACCCACTGGCCCTAGCAAAACTTGGATATTATTTATTAATACAACGAAATTTCTATTGTGGCATTGTCCAAATTATTTCCAAGATGAATAAATTGAACAATACTACGCAGTATTAAGGAATCTAACAATAATGAATGGATTGAACCTCGATCACTATTCTAGTCACATGGGTGATTTCCTTAAAAATTCAGTTGATTGCAAGGCATAAAAGTGAACAAAGAACAACTTTACAGTTATGAAAAAGAATAAGAATACTAATCAAGAACTAAATAACATGGTCAGATGCACCGCACATCTTGTATATAATTTTTTCCAGGACTTCATCCATTTGAGCTACAAAAGTTGGTATTTTGTTTCCTTTCCAACAAACTCTACAGTATCTTTCAACATCCAAGAAATAAGAGAGAGATATTGTTCTTACTAGTAGTAAAGATCCAATGAGTGTGTCAAAGGTATTTTAGTGGGATAGATGTTGAAGAGTGAAACACAACTGTGGTTGGTGAGTTTGAGACATTGATGAAGAATCATACTTCGTGATTGACCCCATTACCTACAAGAAGAAATCTTCTGGGATGTTAGTGTGAGTGGGGAAAGTATAACACATGTGGATCTATTGAAAGATGCAAGGGTATATTGGTCACCAAGGGCTATACCCAAGAGGGGATGACTTCAAGTAAAGTTTTCATTTATGGTGTAAGAAAACAAATTGAAGAATGAAATGTAATTAAGAAGCCAAGAAAAAATGTGTATGTTATTGTATTTCCATAAGACTTGGACAATTTCTCTAGTAACCAATTCTATATTGCACATCAATGGATTTACCCAAATTGTATCCATTGTAATAATTATACTATTCCTCCATCATACCTAAGCCAATGACCAGTGTATTCAATGATGGGAATAAACACATTTATATTACCTTAATAAAAAATAATGTTAAAATAGCTCATGTACAAGTTCAACACTTTGGTCCTGCCCAAGTTGGGCCAATATTCAAATTTAAGTTAAATGACGATGATATAAGAAATTACTAAGATGTAGAAAATCAATATTGAATATATAAAACCATTAGAAGATTCCCCATCTATCACATTCCCTTGAAAATTAGATTAGATTAGTTCTAATTCAATCTTGCATATACTTTGCATGTGATTCATAAGTTTACGATCCTCAGATTGACAAATTAAATAGTTGGGAAAGTACTACAACTCAATTAATACAACATTGGTTCGGCCCAATATAATGAATGTCGTTCCCTTGTCACGATTGTTGTTCCTTTTGCAAGTAGTGATGTTCATTTGAGTGGAATAAGTGTTGTTCCCTTGTTACGATTGTTGTTCCTTTTGTAATTAGTGTTGTTCATTTGAACGGAACAACTGTTGTTCCCTTGTTACGATTGTTGTTCCTTTTGTAAGTAGTGTTGTTCATTTGAACGTAACCATTGTCGTTCCTTTTGTTACGATTGATGTCCCTTTGTAGGGTTTCATCTATGGAGGACGGGTATTGAAAACAAAAGGTAAGAACCTATGTAGGCAACAAGTAAAACACGTGTGATAGCGCCTACCTTTGGATGATGCATAGAGGTTGTATTTTAGGACATTTTTAGAGCCCAACAAGTACTCGTAAAATCCTAGGATATACTCATTTTGGACAAGAGAGTAGGGCATATAAATTTGCATGTTGCAGACTATTGAGAAAGTATTTTATGACCCTTCTAACGCTTTGGATGTTTTCTCATTAGTGCTCTGTTTTAGTGTGCCATATCATTAGTGCTCTGTTTTAGGATCTTGTCATATCCCCAACCTTTCTTCTTTGTGCCATATTTTAGGAATGGATATATTTGTTCTTCTATGACTGTCTCATCCTATAGTACTTCGAATCTAGCAGTGAATGCATCATTGACATCATGCCCATCCTAGGACTATCTGGTAACAACATGAATGTTATTTTCACTGAGAGGGATTTCTAGCCAAATACACCTACTTGAGTCCATGACAATAGTAGCCACACACACTTTCTTATCATTGGAGAAGTCCCCAATAAAGGGACATGCAGGAGAATGGTGATCCCATATTTAAACAATGGCTTGAATAATGATAAGAGCATGGTCTGGTCCCTCCTTAGTGATCATTAATCTATTGATT
>SNQJ01S0102651.1:30328-54849 GCA_010110895.2 Picea sitchensis
TGTTTATTAATAAATAAAAGTGTTATAAGATATTTCTAATATATGTATGTCGTTCATGTGCAGGTATTTTTCTATGAAGATATTTTGGACCCGAAATGGATATTTGTCATACATTATGATCGAAGATTAAGGCATGTATTTGAAGATGCATTAGTGGATATTGAGCACAACAATGATGTCCAACAAAATGAGAGAGAGGATTAGAGAACATCGAAGAAATTAACATCCATGATGATGTTGAAGATGGTTATGTTTAGGCACAAGAAGACAATGATCCAGAGTTATATGATTTTATGGAATATAACAATATGGATGGTATAGAAAATGATGATAAAAATTATACATCTAGTAACAATATAGATGGTCTACAGTCAAATTTCAATGATAATGAAGATGATGTAGATCAAGAAGAGGATGATTATGATATTAAATACTTGAAAGAACATATGAACATTGACAATGATAAACTGGATGACATCGTTACAGACAATAATGTTAATGACCAAGACTTCTAAATTTTCAAAATTATTTGTAATCCGGTTTTTAAAATGACGTTGATTCTTATGGCCCAAACTTTCATGAAATGATTCAGTATGATTTTTGATGATACAAATTACTTTTGGAAATATCCTTAAAGTGTTCAATCTTTTCTATGAATTGTTAGAAAAAAAATTAGTATTACTTATATAAGAGTTAGCATGGTTAGTGGTCATTTATTGGCAATTGTTAAAAAATATAATTAAATATATTGTATATGTAAATCAATGTAAATCGAGACAATTAGGATAATTAATGTATCCAAAGTTTATTCATTAATTTATATTTTAAAACAAATTGAAATATTTCACTAAGCCTAAACCTAGTACCTTAACCTTTATACCATCTAAACCCTAACCCCTTGAAACATGGACGATATTGAAGATTATGTCGGGACATCAGAAATCATTGTGTCTTGAAACCCTCCCATACCATCAAGCTACATGTTCCTAGTATAACCATGTCAAATTTCGACGTATACAGGCACAACTTAGAGAAATTTCAATGTTGGCCTCATTCATTGGTAACCATGTAGGGTCGATTGATGTCATTAATCCCTTCACGCGATATAATCCCTAACCCATTAAMAATTAAACCGCTTGCATGTTGGAGMCTATAAAATTCTTTTGCGATGTCTCAAATTAATAGAATCATGGTTTATTAATCATTAGGTTTCGTTGTAAAGATGGGTATGTCAGGTTTGATCTTTGTTGGCATGGATGGAGAAATCGGGTCATGATGAATATGATGATGATGGAAATGAAAACCATGATGATGGAAATGATGAAGATAAAGATGTCCATAAGTCTTAAAAACCTCCCATACCATCAAGGCATGCACCTAGTGTAAACATGTAAAATTACAACGCATACAGTCACATTTTGAAGAAAATTCAACATTGGCCCCATTCACTGTTCACTATGCGAGGTTGGTGGATGACATTGGTGATGGGCATGTTGGAAGTTCCAATACATTTAAAGAGAGTTATGAAAAATATTCTATAGAAGGGATTGACAAATGATGACAATGAACATTAATGCAAACATGGACAATCTCGAAGATTATGTGGGGAAATCAGGCATACTTGAGTATTGAAACCCTCCCATACTGTCAAGGCATGTGTCTAATCTAACCATGTCAAATTTCGACACATATAGGCACAAATTGAATAAATTTCAATGTTGGCCCCATTCACTACTAACTATGTGGGGTCGGTGCATGACATTTGTGATGGGTGTAGTATTGGAAGTTCTATGTCAAATTTCAAGATAGTTATAACAATGATTCTATATAAGGGAATGACGAATGATGACAATGAGACATGCATGATGAATGTTGATTCAAATGTGGATGATCTCAAATATTATGTGGGGACATTAATATACATCCTTAAGTCTCGAAACCCTCCCATATTGTCAAGGCATTTGTTTAATCTAACTATGCCAAATTTCGATGCATACAGGCACATATTGAATAAATTTCAACATTTTCCCCATTCACTACTCACTATGGGGGGTCGGTGCATGACATTTGTGATGGGTGTATTGGAATTCCATGTCAAATTTCAAGATAGTTTTGACAATGATTCTATAGAAGGGAATTATGAACTTTGAAAATGAGACATTTATGATGAACATTGTTGCATATGTGTAATTTTGAAACCCTCCTTGAGTCTTGAAAACCCTCCCATACCATCAAGGCATGTGTCTAGTCTAACCATGTCGAATTTCGATGCATACAGGCATAGTTTGAAGAAATTTCAACGTTGGCCCCATTCACTTCTCATTGTGTGAGGTCGATGTAAGATGACATTTGTGATGGGTGCATTGGAAGTGCCATGACATTTCAAGAGAGTTTTGACAAAGATTATATAGATGGAAATGATGAATGATGACAATGAGACATCCATTATATTGAACGTTGATGCAAACATGGATGATCTTAAATATTATGAGGGGACATAAAACATCCTTAAGTATTGAAACCCTCCCATACTGTCAAGGAATGCCTCTAATCTAACCATGTCAAATTTTGATGCATACAGACACAGATTGAAAATTTTTCAACGTTGGCCCCACTCACTGCTCACTGTTTAGGTTCACTGGAAGAAATTTGTGATGGGTGTATCGGAAGTTCCATGTCAAATTTCAAGATAATTCTGACAACAATTCCATAGAAGGGAATGGTGAATGATGACAATGAGATGGGCATGATGAATGTTGATGCAAATGGGGATGATCTCAAATATTAGTTGGGGACATCAATATACATCCTTGAGTCTTGAAACCCTCCCATACCATCAAGGCATGTGTCTAGTCTAACCATGTCAAATTTCGATGCATACAACCACATATTGAACAAATTTCAATGTTGGCCCCATTCACTGCTCACTATGCGGGGTCAATTCATGACATTTGTGGTGGGTGAATTGGAAGTTCCATGAAATTACAAGAGAGTTATAACAAATATTATATAGATGGAAACAACGAATGATGACAATGAGACATCCATTATGAGCATTGATGCAAACATGGAAGATCTTAAATATTATGTGGGGACATCATACATCCTTGAGTCTTGAAACCCTCCCATATTATCAAGGCATGTGTCTAGTCTAACCTCAAATTTTGAAGCATAGAGGAACATATTGAAGAAATTTCAACGTTGGCCCCATTCACTGATAACTATGTGGGGTCGGTGCATGACATTTGTGGTGGATGAATTAGATGTTAAATGACATTTCAAGAGAGTTCCAACAAATATTCTACATATGGAAATGATGAATGATGACAATGAGCCATCCATTATGAAATTTGATGCAAACATGGATGATCTAAAATATTATGTGGGGACATCAAACATCCTTGAGTCTTGAAACCATCCCATACTGTCAAGGCATGTGTCTAGTCTAACCATGTCAAAGTTTGATGCATACATGCATAGTTTGAAGAAATTTCAACATTGGCCCCATTCATTTCTCACTGTTCGAGGTCGATGCAAAATGACATTGGTGATGGGTGTATTGGAAGTGCCATGACATTTCAAGAGAGTTCCGACAAATATTCTATAGATGGAAATAATGAATGATGACAATGAGACATCCATTATATTGAACATTGATGTAAACATGGACGATCTCAAATATTATGTGGGGACATCAAACATACACAAGTCTTGAAACCCTCCCATACCATCAAGGAAACTATCTAGTCTAACCATGTCAAATTTCAATGCATATGGGAACAGATTGAAAAAATTTCAATGTTGGCCCCATTCACTTCTCATTGTGTAGGTTCAGTGGAAGAAATTTGTGATGGGTGTATTGGAATTTCCATGTCAAATTTCAAGATAGTTCTGACAATGATTCCATATAAGGCAATGACGAATGATGACAAAGATATGTGCACGTTGAACGTTGATGTGAATGTGGACAATCTCAAATATTATGTGGGGACATCATACATCCTTGAGTCTTGAAACCATCCCATACTGTCATGGCATATGTCTAGTCTAACCATGCCAAATTGTGATGCATACAGTTACATATTGAATAAATTTCAACGTTGGCCCCATTCACTGCTCACTATGCGGGGTCGGTGCATGACATTTTTGGTGGGTGAATTGGAAGTTCCGTGACATTTCAAGAAAGTTCCAACAAAGATTCTACAGATGGCAATGAAAAACCATGACAATGAGACGTTCATTAGGAACATTGATGAAAACATGGATGATCTCAAAGATTATGTGGGGACATCAGACATCCTTGAGTCTTGAAACCCTCCCATACCATCAACGCATGTGTCTAGTCTAACCATGTCAAATTTTGATGCATACATGCACAAGCTGAAGAAATTTCAATGTTGTCCCCATTCACTACTCATTGTGAGGGGTTGGTGGAAGAAAATATTTGTGATGGGTGTATTGGAAGTTACATGGCATTTCAAGAGATCAGTTTCACAAAGATTCTACATATGGAAATGATGGATGATGAAAATGAGATGTGGATGATCTCAATGATTATGTGTAGGGTTGATGTATGCCATTAATTCCTTGACCATATATAATCCCTAATCAATTAATCATTAAACTATATAACCCCTAAGTCCCAAATCCATTAGCCATTGACCCTTAATCCCTTAAACTATAACCCCTGATCCCTTAACCCTTAATCCCTTAAACGGTAACCCCTAATCCCTTAACCCTTAATCCCTTAAGCGCTAACCCCTAATCTCTGAACCCTTAATCCCTAGACCTAAAATCCCTAAATAACCTAATCCCCAAAGCCCCTATCCACTTAACCCCAAAAATCTCAATAAATTACTATTTAGGCACATTGGGAGTTAAATTGGAAGCCAAAATAGAAGCTAAAAAGGGAGCTAATCTAGAAGCTAAACTGGGAGCTAAATTGGAAGCTAAACTGGGAGAAAAAGTGGGAGCAAAAATGGGAGCTAAACTGGGAGCTAAACAGGGAGCTAAATAGGGAGCTAAAATGGGAGCTAAAATGGGAGCTAAATTAGGTGCTAACTGTGCCTAGTTTAGCGCCCAGTTTTGTTGCTCGGCACAAATAGCTCCATAAATAGTGCCCTCCTGATAAATAGTGTTGACTTTAGCAAAAAAATGGATAAAAATACATTAAAATAGCCAGTGGAAGCAAAAAAGGGAGCTAAAAAGGGAGCTAATCACAGGGATTTGTTGTAGTGGATGCATAAAGAAACATGGTATGAGGGAATGTCCTTTGGATGTGGTTCAGGTTTGTGCTATCTATGCCAAAGACCATGCAAAAAAGAAATTTCCATCGCTCCCAGGACTAAAAGTTGTCTTTAAAGAAGTAGAAGAGGAAACAGAGCCGGTATATCTAATGGCTCAGCATCACCAATGGTAGGCTCGTCCCCCAGGTATGCTACAAGATCCTTCCTCTTTCTCTTTCGGCAGTATAATCAACAACAAAAAAATTGGAAACACATGGCAGGGCCAACCATTTACTAAACCTACCTGGAAGTCCCAGTAATATCCTACTGTACCCTAGCCAAATCAATCTACTACAAATCCCACCTAGCCAAATCAATCACCTGCAAATCCTACTTGGCCTAATTTGCAATACTCTACTCCATCCTGGAAAAATTCAAGTAATAATCCCTATCCTTCATAGTGGACTAGCACAACTTCCCAAGCAGTGCCCCATGGGGATGAACAATCAACCCATGTGGATGGCTCCTCAAACTTGTCCCACTTTACAAGCTCCACTCCGATTACCACAAAACCCTTAACCTCAAATGCACCCTCAATTACCAGCTCAACCCAATCCAAATCCTAATAATATACCAGCCCATATTGTATAAATTATTGAGAATTTGTACGGGGAAATCAACTCTGTAGGGTGAAACGAACTCCGGTTGAGGTCAGGGCACATCATTTCTCCTGAAGAAAGTAAAATTCACCAAGAGAAGGAGGATGAAAGTAATATACAACCAGGAATAACACCCTTGACTATGGTCATAATGGAAGAATTAGAACAGGGGGGGAACATAGTTGAGCCATAGAACCTTGATGAGGATGTGATTCCTCCTCCCTTGTTTCCCGAGAGGATAATTATAGAAAAACTAGTTGTATATCCTAACTTCCATATTGTAGGGGAACTAAGGAATCTCTATGTTAAGATACCACTCCTATAGGATCTGCAAGACATCCCAATTTATGCAAATATAATTAAGGAATTGTGTGGGAAGAAACCTATCATAAAAGATAAAAATCCATCAACTGTTTGTGTGGTAGGAGCCTTGTCCGATCTTATTCTGGGCAAGCAGGAGTCAGTCAAATATACAGACCCAGGGAATCCCGTGGTAACAATGCAGATCCAGGGTTGTTCTTTTACAAATACACTAGTGGATTTGGGGGCAACCATTAATATCCTGACCATTGAGACATGCAATATCCTGGGTTTCACCTCGAACCTACTTCAATTATGTTACAATTGGTTGATAGATTAGTGGTTAAACCAGTCAGCACATTACAAGATATAGCAATTTCAGTTGACTCTTGGGAATACCCAGTTGATTTCCTCATTATCAACCCAAGAAGTGGACTCGATGGACACCCATTTATACTAGGAAGACCATGTCTTACAACAACATATGCATACATAGGATTTTGTATAGGCAACATGATTATTTCTAGAGGAAGTGCTACAAAGAACAACATCCTATATCCTACAGCTAAACCAAGTCTGCCTATTATACATCAGCAGTTGCCACCACCTAGATATCCATAAAAGGATCTATGACCTCCTCTCACATTGGAAGAAGCTCTCAGACTCAATAACCAACTAGAATATTATGTGATCAGTAGATTCATTAACAACCCAACCATTATAAGAAATCCAACATGTCAAATGCTAAAATATGTGTTAGATAATGAAGCACAGGGAGATCCTTTGGAAGAATTGATGGAAAAACAGACCCCCACTACTGCTATCCATAATATCATATCAGTTGAAATTTCACTAAGGATGTTTCTAAATATTAATGTTAATTTAAATGAGAAACAACAACACAAATTGATTTAGATCCTTTCTAAATATCAGCAGGATTTTTCTTGGGAATATCCTAACATGAAGGGCATCGATCCCCAACTTGGTATTCATCATATCTATATTGAGAAAGATGTCTGACCCATCCGACAACCCCAACAAAGATTGAACCCTCATATCAGGGATGTTGTTACAGAAGAGTTACAGAAACTGTTGGATGTAGATTTTATATATCCTATTTCAGATAGTCGATGGGTTTCCCCACTAGTAATCGTCCCCAAGAAAAATGGGAAATGGAGAATCTGTGTAGACTATAGACAAATCAATAAAGCTTCCCAAAAGGACCACTTTCCCTTACCCTTTATTTATCAGGTCCTTGACACTTTAGCAGGGAAGCAGTTCTTTTCCTTCCTATATGGTTTTAATGGTTATAATCAGATCCAAATTGCTTCGGAAGACCAAGATAAAACTGCATTTACATGTCCCTAGGGTACCTTTTTATATATATTATTTCCCTTTGGATTATGTAATGCTCCAGCCACATTCCAGAGAGCCATTCTAAGCATATTTTCTGATCTTATTAATGAAGGACTTGAAGTTTACATGGATGATTTTACACCTTATGGCACTGATTTTGATCAATCTCTAAGCAATCTAGAAACGGTACTGGAACGATGCATTGCTACTAGGCTATGTTTGAGTCATGAGAATTTTCATATGATGATGACCGAAGGTGTGGTACTAGGACACTATTTTTTTGCAGATGGAATCAAGGTAGACCCAACAAAAATAGAGGTAATCCTTAATATGCCTACACCCCATACACAAAATGAGGTACGTATTTTCCTTGATGTTGTAGGATACTACTGCATATTCATAGAAATATTTTCAAGAACAACTGCACATTTATATTTTATTTTTTTTAAGTAAAAAAGAGGGTAGTGCCTTTTATATTACTATATCCAAAATAGGTAAAATACAAGAACTGTTAACGATGCCAGCTGTCCTGCCTGTGCAGGAAACCAGGACAGCTGGGCATCCATGTCCAATTGTCACCTGTATCACACTTTTGTCTGAGGGAAACCGAGGGCAATTTGGGCATCCATCAATGTCACACAGAGGCAGAGTTTGCAGTCTTAACATAGTAAGCAGTGGCATATTTGAAAATTAAACTACTATCTAGCCTTGAGACACCAGGGTGTCTCTATCCCTAAAACAAAAATGGGGCTGACAACACCAAAGCGTTAGGTGACCTGCATTATTAGTAGCCTACTCTACATTGGAATTGTGTCTCCATCTACCGTAGGAAGGTATGGTGCAGCGGGTTGGGCATTGTTTCTTTCTTGGCTTCGAGTGGGGCAAAGAACATGTCGTAGTTAGTCCATGCGATCGTAGAAACTCGAATCTCAACTTTTCTGGATCCCAAACGCAGTCGAGGTAACCCCTGGTTGAGCTGCGGTGTTTGGTCTCGTGCCGTTATCCTGGTTAGTTGGTATCATACGTTTCTCTTTTCTCCGGGGCGCTCTCGGCCAGTCTCCCCGTTGAAAGTGGCTTCGGAATTTCCTCTATAATGTAACCCGGGGGGAATTATGTCTACCGTAGTAGGGTTTGGGCCGTGGAACTATCCGACGTGTCTTGTGAGGTCAAAACTTCGAGCTCGGATGCCAATTCTCGATTGGAATCTGAAACCTTCTTGATCGTCTTTGGGCCTTCTTGGTTCGAATTTCCTCGTGCATGCATGAAGTGCGTGGTCTCAGACTGATATAATAACGTGCCTTCTTCTTCTGGTTACTATTGCCATGGTTGCCTCAAACTGAGCTTTTCGTTTGCACCTCGACGCTGCAGCGTACCATGCCGCTCCGCGACGCGGTTTCCCCCGAATGTGTGGCATAGCTAAGGTGCAGTGAGGAGTCACAGTGTCTCTGGTGCCGGTCGCGTTGTTTTTGGGAGGAGGCGAGGATGCTGAGCGTTGTTCCTGTGATGAGGAGACGGGGTAGAAGACGCCACAGCGCTTGATCGCTTGGGAGCCGGAAGCCTCTCGAAACAATTCACCTCCGAGACTAATGAGCATTGAAACCATTACAATTACCATGATAAACTCCATTGATGACTGCTCGTTAATGCGTTGGTGCAGAGTACCATCCACTCATGCGAGGGGCCTCATCCTTTCAAATTCTCTGCGCAGACTCATGCGTGGTTAAAGGCCACAGTGTGATGGCCAGTCGACGCATTAAGTCCGCGTCCTGGTGCATATCCGCGTGACCTTATCGCTCCACGTGCCACCCCATCCAGGGAGTCTGGTCGTTGTTGGCCTAAGAGCTTGGCGGCCGAGGAGTTAATTTGGTGATCTGGCCCGTTCCGGCTTGAAATTCCCTACCGCCTTTTTCAATTTTGCTTCATTGCTAGTCACATCTGCCACTTTATTTGCCTCTCGTTTAATGTGCGAGGTGGTAATGCTGAGATGAGGTTGCAGGTGATGTCCCAAGTCTGCAAGTAGGCCATGAAGTCTCCAGCTCGGCGTGATTTTGTTGGGATTACATCCATGGAGGTTCACGAGGTGACTAATTGATGATGATTTGCGAGTCCCCTTATAGGATTATTCTTTGATGACCTTTGGCGATTGCTATTTGTAGTCCTCGTAGGAGTGCTTTTAACTTCGATACGTTGTTGAATTGAATGCATGTCTCTTTGTGTCTAAGCTGGCTGAATTTTCCCCCTCGAGTTTACGAAACCTTTGCCAGAAGTAGCCTGGTCACAGGTTGCCTTTGGAGGCTCCATCGAGTTTACTTTGATGAAGTGTTCCGGGGGGGGAGTCCAGGTGGTGGGACTACTGAACTGAGATTTACACACACGCACTCCACATGGCGGTTGGATTTTACCTAAAATGGGCTGCCATTTTTGCAAGATAATTTGCTCCGTCGGGGTGCATTGCCAATCCTCTTCCATCGAAGATTTGGTTCTAATTGTTTCTGCAATCTGGGCCCTGATTGTTCCCCAGGCGGCATTAGGAGGGGATGATAGAGAATGAAAAATTCTCTTGTTTCTCTCCTTCGGATCTGCCAAAGGACAAATCCTGGCAGCAGATTCCAAATGAGGTTTAGAATGGGGTTGCTATATGCGATGCTGTCCCAGTATTCAATTGTGCAGTTGATGTTGCCTCTGTTTCGGTTGGATTCGCGCAATTTGGTTCCATGTGTCCCAAATTTTTTTGACTGTAATGGCATCCATTGAAGAGATGCTCTTTGGTTTCCTCTTACTGTTGGCGTGAGCAAAGGGCATATTGAGGTGGAATGAATCCTTTCTTCCGTAAGTTGTCCCAGGTGAGTGCTCTATTGTGGGCTACTAGCCACAAAAAGGTTGAGATTTTGGGCCAAAGAACAGGATTCCAAATTTTGCTCCAAATGTGTTCTTTTAAATGCGGATGGATGACATCATTGAGTAGCTTCTTTGGCAGGTAAAAAGGTGCGGTGTGGTACCCCTCTCGAATGTCGGGCACTTCTCTTTGTAGAGAATGCCGGTGGCAGCTTAGGAATTGCCAATGTTGTAGATCAAGAGTGTCCGGGATCTCTAGTTCTCGGTGGGAGGTCTTCCAATGGCGCCATCGTTGTTGTGTTGTATGTGGCGTCCAAAGATCTTCAACTTTAGGGTGGGCGTCCTGTTGCATGGCATGCTTGAGCTCAGCTAGCTCTTCCATTGTGTCCAATGGCTTGAGTTGCTTCCAGGAGTCCTGCCAGAACTGAGCACTTCGTCCGTCTCGGAGCTCCCAAAAGGCGTGATTTTGCACTAAAGAACGATTTTGCCAGGTATGTTCCAAATATTGGAGCCATGTATGTGTTCATTGTGCCGGATTATCTGATCTTCTGTTGTAAGTGGGGCGTACTTCCTTCTCCATAATTGTGCCCAAGCTGCTACAGGGTTCTTTAACCACCGCCACTAGATTTTGGCTCCCATTACTTGATTGAGTTTTCCCGGATCACGTAGTCCCAATCCTCCCTTGAGTTTTCGGCATGAAAAGTTTGTCCCAGTTGACTAGCACCCATTTTTTGTTTGGTTGATGGTCGCTCCAGAGAAAGTTCCTCTGCAAGTTTTAATAGCTCGATGACTTTTGGGGGCGCCAGTATGAAGATAGAGTAGGCAGCAGCAGCAAAGGCGGAGACTTGAAACCGGTAGAGAGGCTATGTTGAGAGATTACGAAGTCAATTAAGTGAGTCATTAGCAATGGAGAGAGAAGGCTGTCGAAGGAGATGGAGAGGAGGCGCCCGGCTCCGTTGAGAGAATTCAAAGGTAATTAGACGAAAAGGGAGCTTACAGGTATTTGAGATCTAAATATGTGAATAGGGGCGGGGTGTTGAAGAAGTAGAGTTTGGATTTGTCGAGGTTGAGGGCAATGCACGAAGCCGGTGAAGTGCGAGAGAGGATGGAGTTTAGTTTGGCTGCTTCACGGGCGGTAGGGGAGTTCAAAGAAGGGTGTCATCTACAAAGCGTGAGGAAGTGCGGTGAATGTTGTCTTGGCGGAGGAGGAGGCCTTTGAGGAGCCGGTTATTGCTGCGTGATGTAACGTCCAGGAGCCTTACGCAAGAGGATGAGCGAGAAAAGGAAGGGGATCCCAGCGTATGCCTCTTGAGGGAGAGAAAGGCTTTTAGGGTACGCCATTCACTAGGATGGAGAAGAAGGCGGAGGAGGTGAGCTGCAAGACCCATTTGATCCAAGCATTGTTGAAGCCAAAGGAGACTAGGACAGCTCTGATATAGTGCCAGCTGACCCGATCGAAGGCTTTCGAGAGGTCCAGCTTGATAGGCATGCCTGGAGTTCTTGAAGTCTTGAGGGAGTGTATGATTTCATGAGCTAGGATGATGCTGTCCAAAATTTGCACGCCCTCTACATATCCCGACTGCTCCTTGGAGATAAGGAATGGCAGGATGGGCTTGAGCCTAGTACTTGATGACCTTAGTTATGACTTTATAAATGGCGTTGCACAAGGCTATGGGTGCAATTTGTTTGGGGTTGGTGACATGCTCTTCCTTCAGAATGAGGGTGAAGAAGGTGGCATTGAGGGCTGGTAGTACAATGCCTGAGGCTCTCGATTCTTCAAAAACGCCCACACGTCGATCTGACCCGAGTCCAACAATGGTGGAAAAAATCCACGGTAAACCTGTCGGGTCCTGGGGCTTTCCCTGCTGGCATAGTTTTTATTGCTTGGTCGACTTCTTCTTGAGTAATGGGTCGAGATTGGTACATTACGGATGCAGTGTATGAGGGGTTGGTATGTGGCTCATTGCTTTCTGATTACCTCGGATTACGTCATCTAGCGGTTCGGTTGGGAGGTCTTGATAATACGGCGGTTCCTCCTTGATTTTTGGGTGTTCCACGATGTGGTTGCCTTGCTTTCGTCCTCGGTCGCGCCGATCCTGTTGACATGTGCTTTGTGCATCATGGCTCTATGAAGAATTTCGTATTTTTCTCTCCCTTCTTTAGAGCCACTGTACTCTAGACTTTTTCTTCCATAAGACTTCCTCCTGCTTCCGCCTTTCTTCTAATTGCGTCTGAAGTTGTTCCTCCTCTTCCATTAGTTCAGCGGTTCTTGCTCCAGAAATGAATGTTTTTTGAATCTCCACCAGCCTACTTTCTATGGTCCTTATACTTTGAAGTATATTGCCAAAGCAATTCTTGTTCCAAAGCTTTAGTTGTTGCTTGAAGTTCTTTAATCGCCGTTGGAGCTTATACATGCAGGTACCATGGTCAATTTCCGCCTGTTCCCACCAAGATGTGGCTAGTCTCTTGAAGTCCGGATGCATTAGCCAAAATTTCTCAAAGCGAAAAGGATTATACTTGGGAAGTTCTCCCATGTCTAGCTGAAGAGCCAGAGGCCAGTGATCTGAGCCTGCTTTTGGTAGGATGAGGCTTTCCAGATGAGATCCTGACTCCATTATTTCCTCTGTTACTAAGAAGCGATCCAGTCGACAAGAAATATGTTGGGAGCCTGATCTGATTGGACCGGCGGTGAAGATGCCATTGCTATTTTCAATATCTACTAGTTTTAAATGATCAATGAGGATTTTGAACTTACCACTGTCTTGCTCCGATTGCTGATGCCTCAGGTTTTTCTTCCAGTGTCGGGATCATGTTGAAGTCGCCTCCTAAAATCCAGTTCGGGGTTGCTGACAGGTTCTTGATCATCTCGAGTCTCTGCATGAATTTGTCTTTGTCACGGCTGCTCTGCGTGGCCCGTATGAAAGCGTCGATGATGGCACCTTTACGGTTACGTGCCCATCACCTCGAAGTGAATGATGGTACTGCTGGTTGTGAAGGGCTTCGCGATGATTATGCTTGGGGGTTCCATGGGATGGCCGGGCCACGGGGCTCAGATGGAGTGTTGTGATGGAGTTGCATCCATGCATCGCGGCGTTGAATTGCTTCAACTTCTGCTCCTGCGACATTTGAATTACCACGGAACATCGGTACATCTGGTATACCTTTATGATGCATTCTTGTAGTATCGATTGTTTGGATCTACCATTTAGTCCTCGGATGTTCCATGTGATGATTTTTCATCATTGAATGTGGGTGTTGAGTGGAGGTATCCCTCAGAGGCTTATGTATTTGCTTTGAGTTTATCATGAGATTACACCTTCCCTTTATCGGTTCTTTGTGATTTTTTTCTCCTACAACGTTTATTTTTGTGAGAGGCTCTTTTTGTACCGGTTGAGGATCCATGGCTATACCTAAGTCGCCGTTGACCCTACGAGGAGTTGATGAAGACCTTATGTACCTTGCGAAGTTGGTCTTCTGGGAGTGCCTGCAGGTTCTTCTGATTTAGATCCTCCTCCAGCTTTTCTAGATCTATTCCTGCTAGATCCCGGTCGTCTAGCGCCATTAGGGTGTCTCCATCGCCTTCTCCTTTATCCCCCAAGTGGGTTTCTCCTTTCGAGAGATTGAGATCGAGATTTGGCTCACATTGCTTCTGCCAGTGGCGAGGGTTTGATAGTATCTTAGACTTCTTAGATCTCGAGGCTGCTCCGGGGATTTCATAAGGGTTTTGGTGGCTATACCACAGCGTGTATACATCTGCTTCCTTGGTGGAGTTCCTTCTTTTTCTTTGATGCGCGTGGTGAAGTCGTCCTTACATTGTGTCGTTTGCTTTCTGGTGGCTTGAGGAGGCGGTCCTATGGGGTGCCCATGCTCATGGCATCTTCTACATCCCCGAATGGTATGTGCTCATAGTCCGAGTTTGCCTTGATCCCTCGTCTTGGTATTCTAGGGTGACCGCTCCCGGTAGTGCTTTGGATATGTTCATGTAAACACATATCCTGGCATATGAGGTATATTTTCGTTGTCTTGTTGCTTCTGAAGCTTTCACATATTGTCCTATGGTATTCCCAATGCCCATGAGGATCTCTTCTAACCAAAACTCTAGCGATTAGCAGTGAGGCGATAATATCGGTTGGGGCCATGGTAAGAATCTTCTTTATTAAAGTGCAGATCTCTGTCAAAGGAGAAAGCAGGGCTGCCGAATTGTAGAATTATGGGCCATTCAAAAGCGGAGAAACAGGCCTGCCGAATTGAAGAAGTAAGGGCCATTTTCAAAGATTCGATCCTTATCTTCCAGGTTGTAGAGAATGATGGTGAAGAAACCCTTGGAGCTGAGTTGCAGCTCGTACTCTCCCTTGGGGTTCCAAGAATGCTTGATCCATTTTTATAGGTCCCTTTCTGCTGGCCAGAGCCCTAGAAATTTGCCTATGAGGGCATGCTCCCTCATAAATTGCATATGCTCTCCAACTCTGGTGGAACTGATGAGGTATTTTGGTGGCTTCTCCATTTGTGGTATGCATTGGCCCGGTTTCCAGCTTCTCGGCGGCCTTGGTTGAGAGGTTCCTGCTTCTGTTTCTTCGGTTTCCATTTCCGCTCGGGGATTCTTCTCTCAGGCTAAGATCTGGTCCCTGAGCTGCGTCGGTGGCTCGAAGGCGGGTCGCATTATTCTTGCACCCTGTTTGTCATTGGCCGCAACGTTCCGGTAAGAGGGGGGGGGTTTCCCCCCCTCTTCTGCAGCCATGCTCTTGTGTCAGTGAGGGCCGAGTGGGGTTGTCATGCTGGTGAAGTTGCACTGAGAGGACTGTGCTTAGAGGTCGCCTGTCAATCTTGCGCGGCGGCTAGGGTTTTGCAGAGCGTTCGCTCATTCTCCATGAAAATTTGCCACATAGTTACTATGTTAAGTCAAAATATTTATTTAATAATTATACTCAACTCAACTGCACATTTATATGATTTAACTTGTAATGCATAATTTTAGTGGTCTTACAAGTGTGATGTTGCATTTGCAGGACTCAAAAATATGGTCTCAACAGCACCGGTGCTAAGAGGACCATACTGGAAATTTCCATTTCATATTTCTATAGATGCATCAGATATTTCCATAGGTGTTGTGCTGGTAAAGGAAGAACACAAGAATCCTGATGTTATTTATTTTATTATAAAAAATCTCACTCCCGCTGAATTAAATTATACAGTAATAGAAAAAGAATTTTTAGCCGTTATACATGCTATTAATAAATTATGTCACTATATAACAGGCTATCTAGTTATATTGTATATTGATCATTCTTATATTAAATATTTAGCTAACAAACCAATTGCTAATGGATGAGTTACCCGGTGGTTACTACTATTGTAGGAATTCAACATCACCATCAAGGATCAACCCTTAAGAGAGAATCTCGTTGCAGATTTCTTGTCTCGCATACCCAAAACAAATAATTCTTTGATAGTTGAAGACCAATTCCTAGATGAACACATGTTCATTGTCACTATTAAGACACCTTGGTATGTTTATGTGTCAAATTTCCTAGCAGCTGGGAAACTACTAGCACACTTATCATCAAGAGAAAGGAAACTGATTGTCCAACGCAGTGCATGTTTCACCTGGATTGGTGGATATCTGTTCCACATAGGGGCTGACCTATAGATCTAAATATGTGTAAGGGATGATGAAATTTATGATGTTTTGAAATCAGGTCAAGATGAGCCCTATGGAGGACACTTTGCAGACCAGAGAAATGGGCATAAGATTCTACAGATGGGCTATTATTGGCCCTCAATATTCAAAAATGAAAATAAATATGTTCAGACCTACAACAGTTGTCAGAGGATGGGTCGGCTAGGCCAAGATGATGAAATGCCTCTGCAAGCACAAGTAGTCGCATAACCTTTTGAGAGATGGGCACTAGATTGTTTTGTCCCCTTTAACCCAAAATCCAATCAGAAGGCTTATATCATAGTTGCAACGAACTATACGACCAAATGGGTAGAGGCAGTAGCTTTTTCAAACACAATGGAGGAAGAAGTCATTAAGTTTCTCTTCAAATTATTTGTATGTTATGGATTACCCAGGGAAGTAATCACTGATGGGGGGTCGCAATTTACAGCCCATAGAATTACGGCTACCCTGCATAATTATCATATTAAACACAGAGTTACTTCCCCCTACCACCCATAGGAAAACGAACAAGTAGAAAGCACCAATAAAGTCTTGGAGGAAATTCTGACAAAAACAGTCTTAACAAACCATCAGAATTGGGCAGTCGAACTTCCAAATGACCTATGGGCCTATGGAACGACATGGCGTAACACTATTGACTACTCTCCTTACCATCTAGTCTATGGAAAAGAACCCATATTACCAATTGAATTCAAGATCAAGAATCTAAGGATGGCCCATGAAATTGGACTGGATCTTACAGAGGCACATAAACAACGCTTACAACATCTCAATGAGTTAGGCGAAGCATGCATGTTCTCCCTACAATGCACAGCTGTTATTCAGCAGTAGAGAGCTATATGGCATGGTAAACATATAAAGAAGAAATCATTCTAGAAAGGTGATTGGGTGCTTCTCTATGATTCTAGATTTCAGGATTTTCCTGGAAAATTATAGACAAGGTGACTCAGACCATATGAAATCCATGAAGTTCATGATAATGACATTGTCACCTTAGTCACCATCGACAGATATGGTGCTCCTTTTATGGTAAATGGACATCAGTTACAAATATACCATCAGCCGCTTTCAAAAGAATCATTTTGACAAGAAGTAAGTAAGGACCCTACTGTTCAAATTTTAGTTGGTTGGGAAGGTAACCCAACAACTTCAACTTCATAAAATGATGATTTTTAATAGCACTGTACATATTGTATATAACTTTCTTTACAGATTTGATTGAGTTTTTACTTTTTACTTTTTAGTAAAGCCATTTGAGAGAATAAGAACTAGCAAATATGACTATAATGAATATAATTAGCACTCTCTTTTGTTCCTTGATCCTATCTCACTTTGTAAAAACCATCAAATATAAACCCTGTTTTTTTCAGAAAGATGAATATGTCATAGTAGAAATCATGCAACTGTAATGACACTAAAAAACCATCCAATAACTCGATTATTGAATGAACCTACCCATAAAATTTGAATGAATTTATTTGATGACTAATCGATTCTAGATTCACTAAAACAAAAATGTCTGTGGGAGGTTTACAATCACTTAATTAGATAGTTAAAAATAAATAAATAAAATTGAACATCATAGTTGTCGTTCATTTGAATGGAACGATTGGCGTTCCCTTGGTACGGTTGTTGTTCCCTTTGTGGTTAGTGTCATTCATTTGAAAGTAATGACTATCGTTCCTCTATTGCGACTTCCATTTATTTTGTTGTGATTGTCGTTCCCTTGGTACGATTGTTGTTCCCGTTGTGGTTAGTGTCATTCATTTGAAAGTAACGATTGTCGTTCCTTTATCACGACTGTCATTTATTTTGTTGCGATTGTCATTCCCTTTGTATGATTGTTGTTCCCTTTGCAGGTAGTATTGTTTGGTCGAATGTAACAACTGTCATCCCCTTTATCATGATTGTTGTTCCTTTTTTTGGGTCACACTATTCATTCGAAAGAAACAGTTGTTGTTCCTTTCTGCAGTTTTTCCTTATTGTTGTTCCTTTCTCCCAAAAGTCACAATTCTTTTCTCATGAACACGCATGCCATTATTATGTTAGCCACTCCTTTGGGTATGACCTTCACCAACTAATTTTCATCAGCACCACTTCTAAATTATTTTTCATATTTTTGTGTGGACTATCTAGCATACCTTATCGAATTGTTTTTTAATTAATTTCTCTGAATTATCTTAAATATTGTTCATAATCCTTAACCACCATAATTTGTTTCTTTCCCCTATATATATATACATATACTTGAATGATAATTTTCCTTCATATCATAATAAGGAGTCTAAAGCACATTTTAATTGGAATTCTTACAATTCTTACAATTCTTACGTCATCCCTCACTCTTAAGGAGTAGATGAGCCTCCCTTAATAGAGCCTTCAAAAAAAAAAAATGATGGAAAAAAAAATTAAAATATAAGTAATAAAATTCTCCCACAAAGGATAGGGGGTCTCATCATGAGCCAACCTACCACGATCATAATATAATAACATAAGTGACATTCCCACTATGGCTACCACACTAGGGCAATGGCCTTTGGCATTTTTCCATCAAAGGGCAAGAGGTCTCATCACGAGCCAACTTGTTCACTTACGTTACGATGTAGTGAGTGGCATTATCATTATCTAGCTACCAAACCAGGATAGTGGTCTTTTTGTTAAAATACAATTCAAACTATTTATTGAGGATACATGCTCATCTATGGGTTAAAAGGAAACCCTGTCGAGGTTATGGACGCCTACTGGCAGCATTGGCTCTACCTGTGGTATGGAATTTTACCTTAAATACGCCAAGTTTTTTGTGTGTTCCTAGTCTTCCTTTCCTAACAACGAGGCTATCATTCTGGTTATATATAATAACAAGGGAAAGTAACAAGGTTATGACATGTGGAATATTTTTAAACATGTGAACAAATTTAAATTATTCGAGATCTTTTTCCTTAAACGTTGTTTTGAACATAGGTATGTAAATTTGAATTTCCCACACAAGAATTATTATTGTTCATGATTACCGTTAAAGTGATTTTGAAGGTTACTAATGATTGATCTCCCAGCGGTGACAATGACATAGTAATCACACCTCATCTAAACTACCTGCCATAATTAAACTCGCACAAGTCGACAATTGAGGTCAACCTTTCCATTTATGAGGGGGCAGATATCCTACACATTTACCGATAGATCATAATGATTGAAATAAATGGAAAAATCACATTTTTATATACATTTGTTGTTATATGATATTTGTTATTTCTGGTCATATTATCTCAAAAGCTAGTCAAACTAAGTTGCAGCTAAGAACGATAGCAGTCTTCATCTATTCACAGAAGATATGGGTGACCGAAGTGTACACAGAGAGCCCAGATTGTTGCAGGTAACTGACTAGGCGAGGGAAATTTTACATCGTCTAGAGTGGACAAAATATTTCACCATATTACAGGGATATGACACAAATATCATGCTAGCATATTTCCATACCTTTCAGAGAGGATTCTTTGTGATTCGAGACATACAAATTATGGTCCCTGAGGAAATTATAGTAGAGATTATGGGCCTCCCCAATGAAGGCATAAAATGGACGGGGAAGTATACAATGATCAAGGAAGTTGTGGAATGTTTCATAGAACCTGGAGAATAATTCGATAAAAAAGGGAAGGGACTCAACCCCACCTCTCTCGGCAAGCCATGGAGGGAGCTAGAAGGAGTAATACAAAGGTATATCACCTGTGATGGGAGGTATGATGTGGTGCAACCGCTCCACCTCAAATTGTTAGCAGTGCTAAAACAAAGGTTAGTAATAAATTTGCCATTTTTCCTAAATTCCATGTTAGATGAAGTTGCTACAAGAACTGAGAAGGCTAAATATTGTTTCACCATAATTAGTCACCATGGACTAGTAAAGTTAATAGTAAACAGGGCCCTGAGTGAAACTCAAATAACTTGGGGTGATCTAATCGAGGTTGATAATCCCCTACAAATCAAACAACCCTAAATCCACCAAGAAACCCCCTCACAGATAATTGAGACATCTCAAGAAGAATGAGGTAGTGCCCAAATGGAAGTTCCATTACCCCAGCCTGAAATTGAAGTAGACCCTGTGCCTATTGGTAGAAACTCAAACCTCACAGGTAGAAACATCAAAGAAGAAGAGAAAAATAACAGTTGTTGTTCCTGAAACCTCTACTATGAAAAGAAGAAGAAGAAAATAGATAATTCAACCTGAAAATATTCAGGAAACCACACAGACAGAACAACCCTCACAGGAAAATATTCAGGAAATTGAACAGATAGAACAACCCTTATAGGAAGACACTCAGGAAAATGCACAACCATCACTTGAAATCCTTACAGAACAGTTCTTCAGAAATTATGAGGTAGAGATGGCTCAAGTATTGGGGAACTTAGGGACATCAGTGATCAAAGAAACAAGAAGGAATAAATAACACCAAGCACCAACTTGCTCTTCAAACCCTTCTTTGGACCTCACCAACATAGAGATTCCATTACCCAAAGATACAGAGCAACTAGAACCTCACACTGAGGTAAACAACCCTGCAGAATAGATAGAGCACACAAAAGAAACAGGGGAATAGTCATTAGCTGATGAAGGTGAGGAAAACCTTGACATTCCCCATAAACAGAAAACAACAGGCAAAGGCCACAATAAAATCAGAAAATTGAAATAGGAAAACAAGTTGTTGAGGAGAAGGGTTAAAAAAATTAAAGTATTAAAGTAGAAAGTTGGTAGACTCAAAGAAATAATTAAATAATTAATGAAACAATTGGATCAATATGATAAGTCCTATGAAAGGAAGAAATCCAAAAGGCCCAGAACACAGGGAAGGAACCCACTTCTTAGGAAGACAGTCCATACAAGTTATGTTGGAGCACAGACAGATTTGCATGCCCCTGAAGAAACAATAGATATGGAAGCTCAAACATAGATTCTAGCATCAAAGGAAGCAGTTGTTCAAAATGAAGAAGTGATTCCTTTGGAAACACATGAAATGGACACTCAAATAGAGATTCCAGCAACAAAATGAACAACTGCCCAACTCGAGGAAGTGCTTCCTACATATTTTCATGCTCCTGTAGAGACAATTGATGCAGAGACCTAGAAAAATTCCCCATCAACAGAAGAGACAATTGTTCAGACTGAGGAATCATTTGATTCCCTTGAACAAGATTTTATTATTAGTAGGTTGGAGGTAGAACTGATGCAATCCCAACAAGCCTTTAATCAAAGAAGAGATGAAATGGTGACCATGGCAGAGCATTAGAGAGTTTTCAAACAAATTAAATACATTTCAGCAACAAAGAATGAGACTTTTGTTGAGATAAGAAGAGCTCAAGAGAAGGTGAAGAAAGTACAGGGCAAGTTAGAAAAATCTTTGGATCAAATCAAAGATATTTTCTCTGTCTATTCTGATATAGTAGCCTGTAGGGATCCTGCTACCAAATACACCTTATTTTTATTGGAGAGTTATTTGTTGCTAAGGATAAAATCTATAAGAGCAGGAAAAAAATTTGATTTCACCACTATTTCTGAGTTTGTTTCATGCTTTAGAGAACAAGAAGGAGTGAAATACTTTCTGTGTGAGATATACCTTCACAACTTCATCCTAGGAGAAAAAAAAAATGATAACCCTAATCCTTTCATTGGGGACATATAGTTTCAAGAATTCTTGTCTTTTACCAAGAACCAAACTAGGTGGGATAAATCACACAAGGTTTTTATGAAAAGGGATACTGGTTTAGATCTCTAGATCAGAGGGGAACCTCCTAAATCTTTTCCAACCATTATGCGACACAAAACATTCATGAAAAGGGAAAAGGTTGTAGAATCCGTATCCCCTATCCATTGAAAGGTTGTACGTTCGGGTCTACCATATTTTAGGGAGATTAAAGAAGAATCTATTGTTGCTTCCAAACTAATATGGGATGCCTCCCCAAATGCAGTCAAGAATAGGGAACCTTTTTTCTTCAAAAACTTTCATGCAGCTACCTTCAAGTTGGAGAGATATGCCAGAATGATCTTGGATGAAGGACCTTTTGGGATTGGCTGCAGATATAGTCCTCTTATTATTTGGTATCCTCCATATGGTTACCAGAGTGATTATTAGATCAATAGGAAGAAGGAATAAGTTTCTTTTGAAAAGCTCAAAAATAATAGTGGTTTCAGGAGACCTGGTTAACATACCTCACCTCCTTTCAGCACCACTGTTTTACATGTAAAATATTTTCTTGCATGAGGACATGCAAGAAGGTAAGAGGGTATGTTGAGTCAAGAAAAATTTACAAATATCCTCCTTATCACCATGGTTTATGATATAATCTTGATTTACTTTTCTATTAAATAGAGATAATTAGGAAATAAAATGATTAAAAAATCTTCTAGAATATTATTGAGTGATATTAGATCATTTCTGAATTTCGGTTTGAATTGTTTTATTTTATTGTAGGAATGGACAAATATGCTTAAACTCAAAGATTATGAAGATGTGCATACTATTGTAGTTCAAGGAAATCAGGCATAAAACAGTTTTGAGGAAGATTGATTCTCTATTTTGCAATCTTTATAAATAGTAAAAGCAATCTTGAGAATATCTCAATCCTCGGGATATCTTAATCTACCATATCATTGTAATATATAGAGGGAAATGAATAATAGAGAAACAAAGAAGAATTTATCCAAGAATTTGGATCTCTGAATTGCTCTGTTCAAGCAGCCTATTGTAAATGTTGTACCAGTTATGGAATTAATAGCAACTTTGAGTGTTTTTACTATATTTTCATACTGAATTCCTAGTAGCAGTACTTATGAAGAATGTGGGCCCAGTCGGAAGGATTTAGTGTCTCAATCTATAATTGTATTAATTTGATTTAAGTCCTGTGATTTAAATATTTTTTCAACAGTTAAGATAAATGCGTGAGTGTGTTGATGATTTCATAAACTAGTTATGCTATTTAATTACATCGGATAGATGTCTTAATTTAATGTTATCGATTGTTATTCCAATTCCCATTTCTATAGTTTATTTGTTTGATAGTTCCTCTCATTTTTGCATACGTTGTTCCTTTATTAAATTTACATTAGTTGTTCCTTTCATTAAATTCACAGTTGTTGTTTCTTTTGCTTAAAGTTACATTTGTTGTTCCTTCTCAATTTTACAGTAATTCATTGTTTCTTTTCTAGCGGGTTAAATAGCCATTGACAGATTGATTCATTAAGTATTTTTAGACTAGATTATTGTTTCCATATTCAGATGAAATAGATTGATTCATCAAGTGTTTTCACGGATTAAATTAATGTTTGATAGCTAGATGAATTCAACAATTTGGTTAATGCCTTTAATTTGCAAGCATGTTTTAGATTAGATTACAATTTTGTTAAGTGAATTCTTAGTTTCGGAATGAATGTGTGAGGAGCTGGATTATTGATAAAATCGTATTTTCTTTAGCTACATGATTTTGGCCTCTACAACTATATGCATAGACTTTGTCGATATTCTTGAAAGAAAAGATGAATCCTTGGGTTGATAAATTAATGTTAAACTGAGGTTGTTTTTAGGACATCTTTAGAGCCCAACACCAGCTACAGGGTTGATCTTCGTACCCAGCTGAATATCCATAATACAAGAATTCCTTACAACCACAACACTTCTATCTCACTATTTCTCTCATAAAAAATAATATTAACAACCCTCACAACTCTTCTAGACCTTTATTTATACATTACATGAATCTTGGACAACCTTATACCAAATTCTAGGTGTTAAAACCCTAGATGCCAAAACCCTAGGTCCATGTGATCCACGTTTTAAGGGCTTCGTCAGCCTGTTCTTCCTTCTTTTCCATGAGGTTCTCCAAAGAACCCGTTGGTGTCTTCCTCCATTTGTTGAGTTGTACATGATCTATATTCTTTGTTTCTTTGTCTTCCTTGATCTTCTCTTTCAATGGCTTGCTTTTCCTTTACCTCGTTCCTTCTTTTCTACTTCTTTAACCACTTCGAAACTTCCTCAGTTTATGTTCCTTCTGCGCACTTTGTGTTTTGTCTTTCTTCTTCCTTAATCTTTGATTCCTTCCTTAATACATGAACAAGGGCCAACATGACCCCAACACTCACATGTGACTCATCCCAAGCCACAACAAGATTGAGCTTCATGTATTACTTCGACTGCAGACTACATGGAGTAGCCTTTGTTTTCTGATATGTCCCTCCCTATCATGTGTAGATTGTCTTTTCTGTGTCTAGTACCCACTTTCAACTACACTTGGTACCTAGACCCTTCTTTCCTTTCTTTTACTGAGATCTGTGAGGCAAATGGTTGTCACAATACAACTTCAACTGACTCCCATTTACTAAACCATCCTTCCATTATCCATTAAGTGTATTCAACTGCACAGCTCCTCCTTCTGTAACATAGGCAACTTTGAATGGCCCAAGCCAATGTGTCCTAAAATTTC
>SNQJ01S0102654.1:5433-28775 GCA_010110895.2 Picea sitchensis
GCAGAATGAAAAATCATTTGTCAATAAAAACACTAGATACAGATAATATCCAAGTCATCAGTTGATTCCCATAATTTATGGGGTGATAACATGCTGTATGATACTAGTGTCGTAAGATTTCAAATCCTCATAGCTCCAAGCAAAGACATCTACAAATTCTTTGAAAAGATCAATATATTTTTGTTTTTTTCTAGGAGGTAAAGATTTGGATAGTTTGATCATTTTTGGTTTTTCATTTGTTCCTGTGTTACATTCCTCAACCTCTTTTCCACTAGGTTCAATTTTTGGATTTTTTGCTACATCGTTGAAATCAAACAGTTCTTCTAAAGGAACCAACCCTCTAGGTAAAATATTATTCTTCAATTGTAAAATGTCTGAATCTTCATCCTTTTCATTTATTACTTTTTAATCTAGTTTATTTACACTATAATATTCTAAATATAGTTTATTTACACTATCATCATCACTATATACATCAATATTTGTACACTTAAAATCATTTTTAGATTGCAGGAAATCCTCAATTTGTTCATCGTTGCCAAACACTTGCCAGTACCTAATATTGTCTGGGACAGTCGGTCTGCATTTCATCTCCACTGTGTATTTGTGATTTGGATGGAAAGTTATTTTACGAGTAGCTGTCGAAGTGGCCAGTCCATATGCAAGTATGTTTTGGCCTCTGGGAATTACCAGCAAGTCAATTTCAGTGAAACATTATAGAAAATCCAAAACAACATTTCTATAAGCTTTGAGTCTAGGATGTTTTGCAGAATACTCACCTTTGATTTTCTTAATGACAATTTCAAAATCACCTCTTACCATAATCTTTTTGGTACCAAGTTTTTTCAACAAGTTCAGGTCGAGCATCAATGCTTCATACTCATCTATGTTATTGGTGCACTGGAAATTTAATTTATAAGAGTGGGTTTCTAAATACCTTTCTTTATGATTATTCACCCACACCCCAGCTCCAACTCCTTCTTTGCTAACAGCTTAATCAAAATCCATACTCCAAAATTTTTCTATTGATTCATCAATTTCTGTTGTCACCATTTTACTTTCCTTAGGGGTTTCTTTACTTTCCTCCAAGCCAGATGCATCATCTTCCAATTGTGCAATTTGACTGTCTAAGTCACCATCATTATATAAAATGAAGGATTCTAGGTTAGAATGAACATAGTACAAAGGATAGTTATGTGGTTTTTCTTGACTTTTGACCATGTATTTCATCAGAGTCTCTCTGTACAATCTTCTCTGTTGACCAGAAACATGAATGGTGGCATAAGTCATATCTAACTATAAAGTTCCCTTTAACTTGGCACCCCATGATCGAGATAATAACATAACATATTTTGGAGGAATGTCTGCAACTATAATATCCATCACCATGATTTTAGCCTGGGATTTGTGCCAGGGTAATACACATATCTTTAATAAGACCTATGCATTTAACCTTGATAGATTCAAAGGAGTATAAGTCCTTGTAAGGCCTGGTGATATCAATCCCCAACTTCTCCATCATAGCCTTGGGCATAAGATTGTGAGAAGCATTATAATCCAGCATAACATTGTGTAATGTCTTGTCATGAATATTCAGATTGATGTAGAAAGGAGGAACATAACCATTGTTGGTTTGTACCTCATCAAAGACTGACCTTGCAATGAAAACAACTAGTAGAGAAACCAACCACAAGAACAGGCACACTATGGTCCTCAAATATTAAGGACAAGGCTAAAGAAGGCTCATTAGAAAGAACAAGTAGCCTGAATGACAACACCAAAACAACTACGATACAAAATCAACCAAGTGGGAACAACGCAGTACCAAAGCACCCGAGGAGGAGACCAACTGCAGCAAGGACAGGAAGTTGGCCATAGATTGAGAAGAAGGACAATGCATAAGATGTAGAAGAAAGAGCCCAATGTGCCACAAGTGGGGCACAACCCTCACAGATAGGGAGGAAACCCATGCATGAAAAGGAGGCATGAAATAAAAGAAAATATGAGATGGAAGATCCAGACATCACCCTAACAAAGGATGATGCAGATCTCATCACTGTAAAACTATAAGACCAAGGTGAAGAAGTGGCCTGAGTTGTGGAAGTGCAGCGAGAAGAGATCATTTCCAAAATTTTAGAGGTACATAAAAATATACAACAACTATGAGGGAAGGTAGGATCACAGGCCTCCGCATAGCAACAAGAAAGGACACAGAGGCCACCTACACAAAAAGAAGGTGAAGAGATAGTATAGTTTGTCGTCTAGGGTAGGGAAAAATTCATGGTAACATGTCAAATGATCATATTTAATCAGGAGACTGCATATAAACCCCTGGAGGAGGTAGAACAAGTGGAAATGATCATGGCACAAATACCTACAAAGGCCTTATATAGGCTACAAGTGAGTGTCATGCAATAAGTGTAGTCTAGGGCCCATGTAGATGAAAAAAATTTAGAGGTGGGTAGAGGGGTCGCAAAGATGCTCCAAATAACATGTGACCAGTTGACCACAAAGAAGGAATAAGAGAAAGAACACACAAACAAACTGGAACAGGGATTGACAACGAAGTACAACCGCATCCAAAACAACACACAAGCAGTGGAGAAAAGTGCAGAGGATAAGATCAACCTAATTGCACAAACCATTGACCATTACAGACAAGAGATTGAGGAACTAAAGGAAATAATGAACCCTACGACTCCTCCCAAGGTTCGAGATAAAAGGAAACAAGAAGCTGTACTCCAAATATGGGAAATGGAGAAACAAGCAAGCACAATAGAATAACTGTTTGACATAGTCACGCAACTCTGGACATCCCTGGAAGAGGATGAGTAGGTCCAACAGTTGGACCAGTAAGAGGAAAGAGTCAGTGCAACAGTACAAGACCTCCAACAAAGGAAAAAAGTGATGAGAATCATAGAGTTCCTAAAGGGTTCCCAAGACATGAAGAAGCTACAAACAGAGCTGAAAGAAGTGCAGATACAGAAGAAGGAAAGACAAATGCAAGTGGAACCCCTCCAAGAGAAAGTAGCACATTTGGTCGTGCATTTGGAGGAGGAAAAGAAAAACATGGCACAAACACAGACAAAGAGAACAACACTAAAGCAGGAGGAAATAACAATGCAAACTGTAGAGATGCTGACAAAGAAGTCTGCGCAGATAAGAGAAAGAGGAAACAAACAGAAGGACAAGTTCCATAGCCTGGAAGAGGATTTTCAGGGAGAGTGCATTACCTAAGTGGCTCAGTACGAGCCACATGTCAGTGTTGGGGGCTTGTTGGGCATAGGCCTATTTTGAGGAAAGGTCTATTTTTGGAAGGTAAGGCCCAATTTTGGAGAAAAATAGATCACAGAAAAAGCATCACATACTAGGAAAAGAAGCATGCAAAGGAGGAAAGCATGCAAGGCATACAAGCGGGAAAATCTAACCATGTTAGGGTTAGGGTTTTGGTAATATATTGTAATGATTAATGAGCTTGTAAAATAGTATAAATAAGGACCTAGGAGGTCCAGGTTGGGGTTTTTGGATATTGGTTCTAATTCAGTGATTCAATGATTGTAGTTGAACTATTGTTGTAAAAGTTGTTGAGTTGTATAAGAGCCAAGTAGGCCATATTTTTAGGGTTATATCACAAGCTGAGGAGCTTGGTGTGATCTATTCCTCCTCACTGAAGTTATTGAACATTTGTATGATTGTATGATCGTATATGTCATGTGCCCAATGCCATATTTTGCAGCAAACCTAATAAAAGAGTAGAGAGGCCAGATATTTGTGGATGTAGCCTAGGAGGGGGTGAACCATGGTAAAATCGTTGTTAAGTGTGTTGTTTCTTGCATATTTACCTTTTGTCAATAGTTATTTATGAATGGATGGATGAATGGTGCTGGGCCCGAGATATGATCAATTTTATAACAGTTATTAGACACTTTTGCCGAATGTACATATGTGTTTTTCATGTTTTGGAGAAGTTTTTTGAAGAATTTTGTGCTAAAACAGTATGATCTACACCAGGTATGTATGATTCATGTTTAATGTTGATATTGAGTATAATTCATCATGTTTTTATGTTTCCAAGGATCTAATTCATGTTTTTTGGTGTTACAGGGAAAAAATGCATCAGGTTTCTACTTTCGACACTCAGTCCAACATCCCTTCCAGTACTCGATCCGGTACCCGGTCCGACACTTCGTCCAACACTACATCTTGCACAAAAACAGTGGGGGATTTGGTGGTTATGGTATTGGCGGCCAGTGGTGCGAAAATCAGGAACATGGGTTTTTCTCATGCTTTCCCCCTCCAGCTACTGAACCCTTGACAACTTAGTTTAAGTTGTTTCGTAGGGCGATTATTGGCTCGCTCTATTTCGGCAGTTAGGGAACCATTAATGTAATTTGCTAATTTTAGAAGTGGTTCAACCCTCCTGTGGTCGACCACTTGGTCTATAAATATTATAAATACCACCATGGTGGTCATATAGAAGGAAGCAGTAGAAGAACAAGTGTATTGGAGACAAACATGATTTTACTCTGTTTTGCCATTTTTCATTGCTAGATTATATAGAAACTACGTTTTTGAGTTTTAATGGTGAAATCGATTTGTTGAGTTAGTGGTGTGGCTTTAGGAAGTGACCACGACTTGCTGGGGGACCCACCAAGAGTTTGGTAACTGTTCTTTAAGTTGTTTATGCATTTCATAGCTTAGATGTCTCTTTTTATTTCCTATACATGGACTGTTCTTTTATTTCTTTGCTTTCTAATTTGTTGCTGTAGTTTAATTATTTTAACTCTTTTTTGCAGGTTAGTATGAAAGATTGTGTTAATATGCATTGATTCTGTAGTTAGGGATGAATTTACAAATTCATAGACTAACCCCCTGTGCAATTAGATATTAGATTGTTTTTTATTTATGCTTTTAGAATTAAATTTAAAACAGAGTTTGAAATAGAATAGAACAGAGTTTTATCGTCTGTCTTCTTTAACAAGGATTTGATAGATGGATAGGATTAGTTTCAGTTTTTAATTATAGATTGCTTATTTTATTTTTATATAGATCTTGCTTAACTAGTTGTTAGTTAATGTATTCGTTAGTTTACTTTTTATATGTCATGCTTTAGTTTCTGTTTTAAGCATTTTCCTTATTACATTTTGAATTGTTAAGATAGATATAGCATAGTTTCACTTCATGTACTTTCTTTCCTAGAATTAGATTGCAATTCCAATTCTTAGTTAATGATTGAATTTAATTATGAATTTTCCTTACATAGCATAGAAGTACAATTAAAATCTCGTTATATTGTTGATGGTTAATACATGGTTAATAATTTCATGAATATGTAGGGTAATTAACATTGTTTCCATAATGGCTAAATTCTCATTAGATTGTTTAATCCATACCTTTCACTTTTCTATTGATGTAAGTGTAGAGCTTATACCACTTGAATTATCCTTTGCTGTCAAGGGCCATCGAGATATTATATGACTCCGAAGACATTCACACAACCACCAATACTATATTTGAGTTTTCATAGGTTAAAATACAGTTTCTTGCTTTCTTAGATCAAAAGATATAGTTTCTTTATTTCGTAGATCAGAAGATAGTTTTATTTCTTTTGTAGGGTAGATAGTATTTTTCTTTGATAGGTTAAAGAGCAGTTTGCTTATCATAGATTAAAGTTTATTTGTTAGTCCTTGCTTTCAATTAAATAAATTTCCTTTTATGAATTAGAAATAGTTTTGAAGTTTGAATTAAGAATATAGTTCTCTTGCCTCTTAGGTTAGAGAGTTGTTCAATGAGAAGTCTTAATTATTTTACTTGCAGTAGAAGTTATCTTAGGGTAGTTAGTTGTTCACTTGCTTTAGTAGGTTACTTGCTTACTTGTCTATTCTTTCTTTGATAGTATAGTTGCTTGTTTATTTACTTGCTTTCATAGGGTAGTTGCTCATTGAATTTAGGTAGGCAAGTTAAAGTAGTTTGCTTTTGTTATTTTCTTATCGTTATGCTTAATAGTTGCTTTTTCTTATTGTTATGAACTAGTTTTCTTCAAGTAGGGTTTTTACTTGTTTTCTTAGAACTATCCATCGATCCTTGGTCCAAAAGTACTTAGGATACATAGTTCAAGTTGCTTAGTAGTGTTTTCTCATTAGATAGCTTTGCTTGAATAGATTAACCCTTAGATAGCCACTTCCTCAGGTAGACTATACTACTAGCAACCCTTCTATCTTTGGCATATATTTTGCTACAACTCTATGTTTACTTACCCCGGGTTGAAAATTTAATTGATGGTTGTTAGTATGTTTTTAGTGCATATAGAACACCCATCATTTTTGTGCCATTGCCGAGGAGTTGTCTCAAGGTAAGAAGTAGTTAGGAAATAGATCATTCCTATACCTTAGCATTAGATTGGTGGTGGGGGAACTTTAAGACGAGAGGTAAGAACCTGGGCATATTCTATTGCAGGATCCCCAAACCCAATGGTAGTTTTTATTTTTATTTTTCTTTCATGAATAGACCTAGAGATCCAAAAGGTAGATACATTAAATCTAAATCAAACCTTTCAACCAAGGTTCCTTCCGAACTTTTCGGGGGAAAGGACGTTCCACTTATAAAATCCATAGACCGATACCAAAAAAAAGGAGCTAGCTCAACTCAAAGAGCTAAAATAGTCTTTGAAGAGACTAACACAGGGAGCACTATAGAACAAGAAATTGAGGCATCAATCATATTGGGACAGGAGGCAAGACCACTCGAGCATTTCGTAGAACCAAACAATACAACCTTTTCTTTTACACCACCACTAGGAGATCCTAATTTTGAAGACATCATAGACCCTGAACAGGTGAATCTTTTGTTTGGTAGTTCAACCAATGTAATTATCTCTCAAACTGACACAAAAACTTTGGCATCAATAGTCTCAACCATCTCAAGTAGATTCCCAGAAATCCAATCCATAGGAATACCTTTCCATCAAAGGGAAACCTTGTTCTCTTTAAAGATAAAACCACCTAGGTGCTCTTTTTTTTTGGAAACCAAGCCAATATGGATGATAAGGAGGACCATAACAATGTAAGACACGGGGAGGAAGAAGAAACTGGAAAACAAACCCAAACTACCTTCAGGTTTCCAATTTTGGACACCACTCCAAATGTCAACATGAAGAATATTCCTCTCTCAGCACTGCCTACCTTTTATGGTAAAAACAGTGAAGATCCAGACACCTTCCTATTTGAATTTGACATCTTGTGTAGGAGCTACAACTATGTACAAGATGCCCAGAAAATAAAACTCTTTCCCGCAACCCTCAAAGACTCCACACTAATATGTTTCATGGGGTTGGGAGAATCCAGTATTAGGTCTTGGGAAGCTGTGAAAGACATTTTTGTTAAGAAGTACCAAGACTACTTCAACACCAAAGAGTCTTGTAATGACATCTTTAAAATCCAATAGTTATAAGACGATACCATCGAAGATTATATGGAAATATTTGGTTATATCTCCCTAAATTCAAAATACCATGACCTCCTAGAGGATGCAATTAGGGATCTTTTCCTTAAGGTAATTTCAGAAGAATATCTAGAGATGCTTAACCTGATGGCATCAGGTGACATCTCCCATAAACCATTTTCTGAAATATGTGAAGTGTGTAAAAATTACTCAAGGAGTAGAGCCAAAACAAGAAAGAATGTATGGAACCCTTATAATAGAAACTTAAAACCAATTAGTTCAGGTGGTATTATGAGAGTAGAGATAGGGAACCTTTTGGAAAACTTCAAAATAGATATCTTAATCACAATAGGTTCCCATTTGGACACCCTAAAAGTAAAAAAGAAATAGGAGGAGGAAAATGCAGTAATAAGCATATATTGCCCAAGATGCAGGAGGAAGCATTCCTCAAGGGAATGCCCATTAGATAACATTTCAGTTAGTGGCTTCTATACAGAAGACCATGTGACTAAAAAATGTCCATAATTTTCTGTTTTGTTAGCCATATATATGAGTGGATATCCTGGGGAGTCTTCTTATGCACCTAGGAGGCCATGGAAGCCTAGGAACCAACCCACATACCCAGATCTACAATCTCAAGTTCCACCCTATTATCAACAACAACAATAGTGGAACTCACGAGGTTGGAAAAATGAGTCTACTCAATACCAACATCCTTTATTTCAAAAATGAGAGGAGGATATAACAAAGGAAACCATCAAGCTCCACCTATCCCTATGTCTAACTATCATTATCCTCAGTTCCCACCAAACACTCCACAGCTTCTTAGAGGTTTTGTTCCACCACCTTTACCTCCTATTCCACAAAACAAACCACTACAATATCAAAATGCAAGCTCCCCGAGACCAACACTATTACCGACACAACCAGTGTCGAATCCCAATAATAAGCCCCCTCAACCTCTTCACAATGTTGAGATCCATGCCTTCCCAACATATGTTATTACTCTTGTTCCATTACAAAAAATTCAACTAAGATCGAGAAAAGTTTTGGAGAGGGAGAGACCTTTAATAGTCATCCAGGAAGAAGAAGAAGAAGAAACCACCAAAAAACCCACAGATGACACAAGGTGGGAAGATGTTATTATCCCTAAGAATCAAGAATCCAAGCTTCCCCAAAATGAACCTTCACAAATTACGAAGGTCCTTCCTTATCCAGACTGATTGGTAATCGAGAAACCTACCACCCGATCAAAATTTGACATCTTGAATGAATTGAAGAATATTTGTGTCAAGATTCCCTTTCTTCAAGACATCAAATACATTCCAATCTATAGTAAGGTAGTCAAAGAATTGTGTATTAAGAAGCCAGGTAGGAAGCAAAAGGATCCCCCTATAGTACACTTGATAGGAGGACTTTCTGAATACATATCAGAGCATCCAAAACTAGAAAAATATGGGAACCTAGGAAACCCCGTAGTGACCATAACCATTAATGAGGTCTCCATTAGAAACACTCTCATAGAACTAAGGGCAACCATCAATGTTATGACTGCTACTACCTTGGAACAATTACAGTTACAACCTCTTCTTCGAACTACCTGAACCATTTTGGAATTAGTAGATAAGACTAGGATTACACTTGAAGGAATTTTAGATGATATCATGGTTAATTTAGCATCATGGGAGTACCTAGTATATTTTATTTTCATTCACTCAAAGGATCCTGCCAAAGGCCATCCTGTCATTTTGGGAATACCTTGGCTAGCCACAGCCAATGCATTTATTGGCTGTAGAGAAGGAGAAATGACCATCTAAAATGGTCTCTCTATCTAGAAGTTCACCATTTACCCTCCGACTCAACCTATTATGGAGAATATATGGTATCTTGAATGTCAATATGAGAATGAGGACTGGGAAGAACCCATATTTCCAAGTGACCATGCTTGGGCACTTCAGGAGCACACAACAAAAAATGTGCTAAACTAGTTTATTTCTGCTATCACATGTGTGTATTTTCCATAGTCTTTCCCCCAATTTGAGTACATGTTTGGAGAAGAATTTCAAGAACAATTAGACCCATCCATTTTGTCTTCGATATCTTTTATTTTTGAGATAGATGAGTCTGCCATGTCTTATACTATGCCCTACGAGATTAGTCCAGGGAAATTTTTACATATAAACTTCGGGCTAGATGCAGACAAACATAAACATTTAGTAGATATCCTTAAAGAAAAATCAGGATCATTTGCTTGGGAATACACTGACATGAAGGGTATACACCCTGACACATGAATCCATCATATATATATACTCAGGGGAAAGTAACACCTATTAGGAAACCCTAGAGAAGGATGAACCCAACACTCAAAGACATAGTCAAGGAGGAGATCCAAAAGTTGTTAAATGTCAGATTTATCTATCCCATCTCGGACAGTTAGTGGGTATCCCCACTTGTAGTGGCTCCAAATAAGTTGACCGGGAAATGGATAATTTGTGTTGATTTCCGGGAACTCAACAAAGCCACTCTGAAAGACTACTTTCCTCTCCCTTTCATTGACCAAGTTATAGATACCTTGTCTGGAAAGAAGTATTTTTCCTTTCTAGATGGGTACAACAGGTACAATCATATTCTTATAGCACTCGAGGACCAGGATAAGACTACCTTTACTTGTCCTTGGGGAACCTATGCCTATAGGGTCTTACCATTTGGATTGTGTAATGCTCCTGCCACATTTCAATAAGCAGTATTACAGATATTTTATGATCTTATTCATGATTGTGTGGAGGTATACATGGATGAATTCATAGTCTATGGAAACACTTACTAGGAAGCCTTAGACAAATTAGAAAAAGTCCTCATCATATGCCAGGAAATGAACCTATCCCTAAGTCATGAAAAATGAAAATGTTGTTAATTGAAGGAGTGGTTCTAGGACATCATGTTTCGTCTGAAGGGATAAAAGTAGATCCTGCAAAGATTGAGGCCATCGTCAAACTTCCACCCCCCAAGAATCAAAAATAGGTGAGAATATTTCTTGGACATGCTGGATATTATCGACGATTTATTGAAAAATTTACAAAGATTGTTGCACCTATGTTTGGATTACTAATAAAAGATGTTGATTTTGTTTGGATGGAGCAGTGTCAAACTGCATTTGAAACCCTGAAAGCTAAGCTGTCTGTGGCACTAGTTCTTAGAGGACCCAATTGGACTCTTGCATTTCATATATCCATTGATGCCTCCAACACTGGAATAGGAGGGGTATTAGGGAAGAAAGAGGACCAACAATCCTATGCCATTTATTTTGTGAGCAAGAACTTGTCCCTTGCCGAGTTGAACTACACAGTCACCGAAAAAGAATTCCTGGTAGTTGTTCATGCTATTAACAAGTTTCATCATTACATTACAGGTTATGAAGTATTCATACATATAGATCATTCTGCCATTAGATTTCTCATGAACAAACCCATAACTAGTGGTTGAGTGACTAGGTGGCTTTTGTTATTGCAAGAATTTAATATCACCGTGCTTGACCGACCTGGAAAGGATAATGTAGTATATGATTTTCTTTCCCGAATAAAAAAATGAGGATGATGATATCCCTGTAGATGATAGTTTCCCATATGATCACCTCTTTGCCCTTTTTGTCAATACTCCATGGTTTGCAGATATGGAAAACTATATGGCTACTAGGAAGTTACCATCTCATTTGTCACCTCATGAAAAGCAGAAAATTATTACACAAAGTGCTAATTACTCTTGGGTTGGTCATGATATTTTTCACACAGGTCCTAATTTGATTATTCATAGATGTGTCCGAGAGGATGAGGTACCTGAAATACTACAAAGTTGTCATGATGGACAATGTGGTGTCCATTTTTCTGATAAACACACAACATATAAGGTGCTACATTCAGGTTACTATTGGCCTAGCATTTTCAAAGATGCTGCCAAGTATGTGAGAAGTTGTGATAGTTTCCAAAGGATAGGAAGATCTATGTCAGCTGACGAAATTCCTTTGCGAGCCCAAGTTATGATAGAACCCTTCAAAAAATGGGCCCTCAACTTTGTAGGACCAATTTCACCCATGTCCCATAGGAAGAACTATATTTTGGTTTGTATGGACTATGTCACCAAATGGGTAGAGGAAAAAGCCCTATTCAGGGCTACAAAGAATTATGTTGTTGAATTTATCTATGAATACATATTTACCCACTTCAATGTCCCTCATGAAATTGTCACCGACCAAGGCACTCAATTCACTTCCAAGCTAATGAAAGAGCTAACAGAGAAATATGGGATTAAACACCGTAAATCATCTCCATACCACCTGCAACACAATGGTCAGGTAGAATCCACAAACAAGGTTTTGGAAGCCATATTGACCAATACTATCCAGTTACATCATCGATATTGGGCTGATAGGCTCCCAGAATCTTTGTGGGCATATTGGACCACCTGGAGAAATACCACTGGGCATACCCCTTATGAGCTAGTGTACGAGAAACAAGTACTTCTACCAATAGAATTCCAAGTAAGGACCTTCTGTATTTCCACAGAATTAGGATTGAGCTTAGATGAGGCTCAAAAGCACTGAGCCCTATAATTGAATGACTTCGATGAAATTAGGCAAGATGCCATCCAATGGACAATATTAGTCCAAAACCAGAGGAGCAAGTGGCATGAAAAGTTTATTAAGAAGAAACACTTCCAACCTGGTGATTGGGATCTGTTGTTTGATTCCCAATTCAAAACCTTCAAATGGAAACTCACCACTCGATGGTTGGGCCCTTACGAGGTAGACACTGTATATGAAAATGGAGTTGTAAAAATTAAAATAATTGATGATGGACAAGTCTCCTTTGTAGTAAATGGACACCGACTTAAATTTTATCATAAGCCCATTTCCAAAGAATATTTTCTATAGGTCATGTGAAATGACAAGGCATTGGCCTTAGTAGATGGGGAATTCCCCCCTTGTACTTGAAAAGTTTTTTAATTTTTTTATTTACTGTATATATGTAAATAGTTTTTTGAATTTTGTTAATAAGGCAATTCTATAGATTTCTGTAAGTATTTATTTCACCAGGAGTACACAGTTTCAAGGATATTTCTTCAAAACATCGTTACACTTGAATTCCATGTCTTATAAAGCATCAAATGAATATTGACTTACTGTAATTAGCCATATTTTTGCCAAAATTTTCATTTTTTAAAGGCATTCTAAAGCAGTTGCTCTTGAAACTCTTCACCACTGTATAAGGAAGTGACACCATAACTATCAAGCCTAGAGGTCTCTTGTACAGTTTTTCCAAGAAACCTGAGTAAGTGAGTCAAGTGTCTTTATCAAAGAGTAACAAGGAGGTCTAATTAGCGGTTAGTCATGGAAACATCACAATAATTACAAAATAAGAAAGTGAGTTGAGCCTAGAGATACATTTCGGCTCTTTCTCAATGGTACCATCCACTACGCACTAAATAGCTTGATTATATCATATCTTTAGATAGGCCACATCCGCTTAAGTACCCTTTACATTGGGACAATCACTAAGCAATATAACAGAAATTCATCCTCTAACATAAATACCATCCCAATTGAAACAAAACAAAGAAAAAGTTGTTTTCAGAGTTGTCCCCCCATCTTGTTGCATAAAGAAATATTATACTACAATCTTAAAAGATGGAGGGTCAGTCTCTGAGGGTGTAAGAGGCTAACCCGCAGGGATACTGAACAGGTCTGTTGGCAGCAGGTACCGGCCTATGGTATGACTAGGTAAACCCGTCGGAGTACTGAACAGGCTTGCTGGCAGCGAGGCATTCTACCTAGCGAGGATGGTAATCTAACAAAAAATAAATAATAAATTTAAACTTGTCCTAATGTACAACATTACTTGCATACAAATATGACATGAAGTATGTGTGGTTAAGGTAAGGTTAATGAACTCCATAAACTTGCCATTGGGAAATAACTCTTAGACTATCTTGAAACTCTCTTGCCTACCTCTTCTTATCTATATATAGGATCTCTTATCCTATAGGTGGGGCCATCTTCTAACTGTCTCGTCAGACCAATCTGTGAAATTTATCTTTACACTTGACATACTATAAATCTTTGGCTATTACGGGATACTGACTGGTTTCCTATACTTTTGATTGTGAGGTGTCATAATACTTAGGTGTGGGGGAGGGGTTCATGAGCTGACAAATGATCATTGCCTAGAGAAATAAATCTTTCCAAGATTTTTTGTATTATTTCCATGATACAGGTTATTACATTAAGTCATTTTATTTTTGAAGTGCTAAAATCCTGTGTGTTATAAATTAATAAACATATACTTAACATACCACTATTTATTGGTTTATCTTTCATTACAAGCTTTACATTGTAGGTTTGACAATACATGTTTTATGCTTGCTATAACCTGTTCATTATAGGTTTGAAATTATATGTCATATGCAAGAGGATTGAGTGACCATGATGGCAAAATCAACAACAAGGGAACATTCTGCCTCTGCTCATTTACCACTATGATTGTCAAAAACACTTCAAATTTGTAGGCTATCCAATATAAGAAGTGCAAATGTACTTAACACAGAGGTACCGTATGAAGTACTGTATGAGGTGCCATATGAAATGTCATATGAGGTGTCGAACGAAGTACCATATGAATTACACACCAGTAACTGTCCTAGATTCCAGATAACTAGAACTCAATTACATTCAATTGAATTGGTTGCAGGCAATTGATTGAAGATGTTTTATATGTTCATGATCAAATTTCCAAGTCAAAAGACTTGGACATTGATCTAACTGCCTTTGAATTCGAAAATCCCCACACTTGACAGCTCATGTACACATGTGTGAAACTTACTCCACCATAGGTGCATTCAAATTCGGGTTGGGTAACCATTATCTCAATTCTGCCTTGCCATTTTCTCTGCCCTGTGTTGAGTAATCGTGCCCAACCTCTGCCATTTCTTCCCCTGTTTTAATTATGCTCGGCCCATTCCCAATTTGTGCCATATATTGTCCCATTCATGCCCTTGCCTAGTGAATTTCGCCTCTGCCACAATGCCCAAGAGGTATGAACCCTCTTCCTATGCAGATCTTTTTGTCTAACTTGCAGGTTGGGGGCCATTTTTGTCTAACTTGCAGGGCCATGATGACAGCCTCTTTATGTAATTTTCCCTTAGTTTTGATGGGAAGACAACACATGTGGAGTATCTTTCCTTTGAGGTGTCAGAAGAGTCCATTTCTGCAGCCACAAAGCTCCCAAGAATGGGAGATAGATGGTTCAAAAACCACCAGCTGCCACACTCAAGTTATAATAGGGTGTTTAAGCCCGAATTCAAGAACATTTTAGGAGAAAAAGGATATTCTAGGGAGTGGATAAAGGTGGAATTGATCAACCCGCTCATCGTCATTACGAGGTTGATTACATGCGAAGGTAGATACTCCACTTTCAAATCTTGTCATTTCAGTTTGCTGGCTCATTTTTTGTTCAACAAACCTTTGAAATTCCCCTTCTATTTTCTAAAAAGCTTGGAGAAGATGTCTTCTCAAGTGAGGAAGAATGTGACTAACCCCCACAATAGTCTCTTTCACCATGGCTTGATCAAACTCCTTGTTCTAGCCGAATTAGAGAAACAGGGGTAAACTTGGGCTGCCTTTATCTATCAATTTGAAAACCCTCACTTGACAATTAAGACCGGCAAAAAGTCACTTAGCCTAAGAACTATATCTCCATCCAAGCCCAGCTCTCCAAAAACTCCAAACCCCCTTGTACAAACCCTCTCTTTGTCAAAACAATACAAAAAGCTTGTTGATATCCCTACTTCCTCATCGGGTAAAACGACCAAGAGAAAATACCAAAAGAATCCTATTTTTAACCCCCAATGCCTTCAATCTCTCTTGATCCCACACCTAAAAATCTATAAGAAGTAATTCAACAAGACTTTCCCATCATTCCCACAAACAGGAGGGGAGCCAATCGATTTGGTAAAGGGCCCTTTTGAAAAAGTACCCAAAGCACAAGAACAAAACCTTATACAAAACCTATGCCTACTTCGGATCCTATCCAAGTGTCCTCCGACCTTGAGATACCTCACATGAGACTTAGGGAGGTTTCTACAGATGGATTAGAGCCACAAAGAAAGAAAAAATCAGAACTTACCTCTCCTTACCAATCCCCCATCACTCCTACTTCACCCATGCCTACTCTAGATCCTAAGAATGATAGATTGTCCACATCCCTCAAAGGATCTAAGATTCCCTCAGAGATCACTAATTATGCCCCAGCCATTGAGAAGCTACAAAAAGAAAACCATCAGCTTCTCCAACAGTTGGAAGAAAGGAAGACAATAGAAACACACCTTCATCATGATAATGTAGTCCTTCAAGCAAAGGTTAACTCCCTTCAACGATTGGTTGAGGAGATGAACAAATCCAACCATAGCCTCAGAGCACAATTGAAGAAACACAAGAGGCACAAGACAAAGTCTTCACAACAAGAAGGAGAGGCATCCAAAGATGATCCTCCTCAAAAAGCCTAGTCACGAGGGGTAATTTCTTTTTTGTTTGCAGTGGGACCTGCAAAATCGTAATTGTGGGGGTAATGTTGGGCCCAAGATATGATCAATTTTATGACGGTTATTCGACACTTTTGTCGAATATACATATGTGTTTTTCATGTTTTGGAGAAGCTTTTTGAAGAATTTTGTGCTAAAACGGTATGATCTACACCAGGTATGTATGATTCATGTTTAATGTTGATATTTAGTATACGTCATCACGTTTTTATGTTTCCAAGGATCTAATTCATGTTTTTTTTTGCTACAGGGAAAAAATGCATCACGTTTCTGCTTCCAGCACTCAGTCTGGCACCCCTTCCAGTACTCGATCCGACACCCGGTCCGACACTTCATCCAACACTGCGTATTGCACAAAAATGGTGGGAGATTTGGCAGTTATGGTATTGCCATCCAGTGGTGGGAAAATCAGGAACATGGGTTTTGCTCGTGCTTTCCCCCTCTAGCTACTGAACCCTTGAAAACTAAGTTTAAGTTGTTAAGAAGGGCGATTATTGGCTCACTCTGTTTCGGCTATTAGGGCACCATTAATGTAATTTGCTGATTTTAGAAGTGGTTCGACCCTCCTGTGGTCGACCACTTGGTCTATAAATATTATAAATACTACCGTCGTGGTATGATAGAAGGAAGCAATAGAAGAACCAATGTATTGGAGACAAACACGATTTTACTCTGTTTTTCCATTTTTCATTGCCAAATTATATAGAAACTGTGTTTTTGAGTTTTAATGGTGAAATCAATTTGATGAGTTCATGGTGTGGCTTTAGGAAGTGACCACGACTTTCTGGGGGGGCCACCAGCAGTCTGGTAACTGTTCTTTAAGTTGTTTATGCATTTCATAGCTTAGATGTCTCTTTTTTCTTGTACATGAATTGTTCTTTTATTTATTTTCTTTCTAATTTGTTGTTGTAGTTTAATTATTTTAACTCTCTTTTGCAGGTTAGTATGAAGGCTTGTGTTAATATGCGTTGATTATGTAGTTAGGAACGAATTTTCAAATTCATAGACTAACCCCGTGTGCAATTAGATATTGGATTGTGTTTTATTTATGCTTTTAGAATTAAATTTAAAATAGAGTTTGAAATAGAATAGAACAGAGTTTTATTGTATGTCTTCTTTAACAAGGATTTGATGGATGGATAGGATTAGTTTTAGTTTTTAATTATAGATTGCTTATTTCATTTATATAGATCTTTCTTTACTAGTTTCTAGTTAATGTATTTGTTAGTTTACATTTTTGTATGTCATGCTTTAATTTATTTTTAAGCATTTTCCTTATTACATTTTGAATTGTTAAGATAGATATAGCATAGCTTCACTTCATGTACTTTCTTTCCTAGAATTAGATTGCAATTCGAATTCTTAGTTAATGATTGAATTTAATTATGATTTTTTCTTACATAGCATAGAAGTACAATTAAAATCTCGTTATATTGTTGATGATTAATAATTTCATGAATATGTAGGGTAATTAACATTGTTTCCGTAATGGCTAAATTCTCATTGGATTGTTTAATCCATACCTTTCACTTTGCTATTGAGATCAGTGTAGAGATTATACCGCTTGAATTATCCTTTGTGTTCAAGGGCCATCGAGATATTATATGACACCGGAGACATTCACACAACCACCAACACTATATTTGAGTTTTCATAGGTTAAAATATAGTTTCTTGCTTTCATAGATCAAAAGATATTTTTATTGTTTTTGTAGGGTAGATAGTCTTTTTCTTTGATAGGTTAAAGAGCATTTTGCTTATCATAGATTAAAGGTTAGTTGCTAGTCCTTCTTGCTTTCAATTAAATAGATTTCCTTTTATGAATTAGATATAGTTTTGAAGTTTGAAGTAAGAATATAGTTCACTTGCCTCTTAGGTTAGATAGTTGTTCAATGAGAAGTCTTAATTATTTTACTTGCAATAGAAGTTATCTTAGGGTAGTTAGCTATTCACTTGCTTTAGTAGGTTACTTTCTTACTTGTCTATTCTTGCTTTGATAGTATAGTTGCTTGTTTATTTACTTGCTTTCATAGGGTAGTTTCTCATTGAATTTAGGTAGGCAAGTTAAAGTAGTTTGATTTTGTTATTTGCTTATCGTTATGCTTAATAGTTTCTTTTGATTATTGTTATGAACTAGTTTACTTCAAGTAGGGTTTTAGTTGTTTTCTTAGAACTATCCATCGATCCTTGGTCCAAAAGTACTTAGGTTACATAGTTCAAGTTGCTTAGTAGGGTTTTCACATTAGATAGCTTTTCTTGAATAGATTAACCCTTAGATAACCACTTCCTTAGATATACTATACTACTACCAGCCCTTCTACCTTTGTCATATATTTTGCTACAAATCTAAGTTTACTTACCCCAGGTTGACAATTTAATTGAGGGCTTTTAGTGTGTTTTTAATGCATATAGAACACCCATCAAATGGTTAAGTTAGATCTATTAGAATTCATGCATGGGTTTAACAGATGAATGAATCTTAAGAATAATAGATTGAATAATCAATATAAGGCTTGAAGAAGATCAAATACAATCATATATCCTCACTCTTTCCTAGATTTCAAGCACTTGAGCTTTGCAATCACCCATAAATCTATCTTGGGTGAGACTGCACAATGCACTTTGTGCATTGTGTTGCCTTCTAGCTTACTAGGAGGGTCAATAGTTTTAGAGGGTTTTGTTGGAAACCTGATCAGATCTGAACCTGGGTCAGACTAAGAGAGTAAAAAGAGATATTAAAAACCCAACATATACCCTTGAGATATCTGAATATCCTCTTTACTGCTAGAACATGTGATTTCTTTAGTGTTTCTTGAAATCGCTCCACTTGTCCAACTTCCTGCATTACATGTGGTTTGGATGTTGTCACATAAATTAACTTACCAATCATTGACATGTACTACCTCTGATCTATAGACTTTGAATCATCATCTTTACTTAACTTACAACTAGTCTGCATGGGAGTATTGATTGGTTTACAATCTTCCATTCCAAACCTTTTTATCATTTCTCTGATGTACTTGGTTTGAGAAATAAAAATGCCTTGGTTGCTTTGACATATCAGAAGACCCAAAAAGAAGGATAATTCTCCAAGTAATGAAATTTCAAATTCATTCTTCACATCCTTTGCAAATGTTTAGCTCATCCTGTCATCATCACTTCCAAAAATAATATCATCAACATAAAATTCAATTAACAAAATACTATCTTGAGTTACCTTGATGTATAGGTTGATGTCTACATTTCCTTTCCTGAACCCTTACTATTGTAAATATCTATCCAGTCTAGAGTACGATGCTTTGGGGGCCTGTTTGATACCATACAAGGGCTTCTTCATCCTGAAAACACAATTTTCATTCTAAGCCAACTGAAATCCTTTTGGTTGCTCAATTTAGAATTATTCTTCTAGTTCCCCATTCACAAAGGATGATTTCACATCCATATGATACACTTTAATAATCTTGGAGCATGCATAATCTAAGATCAATATGATTTCTTCCATTCTGGAAACTGGAACAAACATCTCTTCAAATTTGATACCTTCAACCTATGGATATCCTTTACATACACATATAGATTTGTTCTTGGTAACCTTTCCATCCTCATTCAATTTATTTCTAAAGACCCACTTTATGTCAATCACATTCTTGTACCTTGGTCTTGGAACCAATTCCCAAGTGTCATTATTCTCTATCTGTTCCAATTCTTCATCCATGTCTTCTATCTAGAATTCATCATTTCTAGCTTCTTCAAAGCTACTTGGCTCAATCGAAGATAAGAGTGTTAGGTGCAATTGTTATGGTGAATTCTTCTTCTTCTAGTCTCAACTCCTACATCTTTGTTCCCGATAATGTAATCTGATGGATGATTCTTCTGTATTCGTTTGCTAGGTGTATTTGGGGGTACTTTAAGATCTTGTTGTTCTTTCTCTTCTTCTTCTAACTGCTCTTTTTCATCTTCCCCTTCTACTACTTCTTCTTCATGAAAATGTTCCATTGACTTCTTTTCTCCTTCCTTTATTTTTTGTCCACCTATCTCATCAACCGTCACATTGATTCTTTCCATAACTTTGTTGAGCCCTAGATTGAAATATTTGTATGATTTCCTTGTGCTCAAGTATCCGACAAGTATGCCTTTGTCCACATGAGAATCAAACTTTCCCACTCTTCCATCTTCTCTTTTGATGTAGCATTTGATTCCAAAAATTCTGAAGTGCTTCACATTCCTTGGTCTTCCTTTCCATAGCTCGTAGGAATTCTATTCACTATTGTTTATGAGCATTACACTTTTTTGAATATGAATTGTTGTATGTAGTGCATGTGCCCAAAAGAAATATGTCAACTTGGAATCCATTAACATAGTTCAAGCCATTTCATGTACTATCTTTTTCTTCCTTTCGACAACTCCATTCTATTGACGTGTCCTAGCAATGAAGAATTTCCTTTTTATTCCATGCTTTCTGTAGAAATCCATAAATTCCTTTGAAGTAAACTCTCCTCCATTATCAGATCTCAAACATTTGGTTTTTGAATCCATTTGATTTTCAATCATTTACTTGTATATATTGAAGTTCTTGAATTCTTATGTCTTCTTCCTGAGAAAAAAAACTATAGTCATCCTTGTATAATCATTAACCAATAACATAAAATACTTCTCATCTTTTAAACCCTTTGTTCTAGTTGGTCCAACTAGATTAGTATGCACAATTTCTAGTGGCCTTGTTGTGGAGTATTCCTTTGATTTGAATTTGGTATTTGTTTCTTTCCTTGTTGACAATGTTTGCATAAGGTGTTGGTTGGCTTCGTGATTTGGGGAATTTCTCTGGTCGCTTCCTTTTTGTTGAATTTGACAAGGTCGTCAAAGTTTATGTGACCCATTCTTTGTGCCATAGTCAAACTTCATCTTCCTTTCCTAGACAACACTTTTAATTTTCAATTTCACTTAATACATATATGTTGCTTGAAGTTCTTACAACTGTTGCAACCAATCTTAACCTTCTTTTCTTATCTCGCAATTCATTGAGTCAAACACAAGTTTGTGACCTTTGTCACACATTTTACTTACACTTAGAAGATTATGTTTCATTTCTTCCACTAGTAGAACATTTTATTCCTTGGTATCTTTGTTTCCAATTCTAACTATGCCTCTTCCAATGATTCTAGATGAGTCGTCATTTCCAAAGGAGATCGATCCATCTCTTTCCTTTCTCAATTTTAGAAACATTTCCTCATCATCTGTCATGTGATTTCAACAACCACTATTAACATACCAACCACGCTTCTTATGTTTATCTTGTAGAGCAAGTGTGCATTCTTCATTGTTGAATTGATTATTCTTTCTTAACCACATTCTTTGAGGTTCATGTCTGTGACTGTTGTTATTCTATTGTCATTCTCTTGGGGGAACTGCCATTCTACAATATTTGGCCATGTGTCCAACGTTTTTGCACTTGTAGCATTACATCTCAGTACTCAAGGATTCAAAATGGTTGTAGCTTATGTTATGTGTTTCAATCGGCCTTCTTGAATAATCATTTTGTGCATAACTTTGACGGTTGTCTCTTTTCTTGTTATTAACTCTACAATTTACAGAATTATGTCCAAAATTGTTACGTGAATAACATAAAACAAGAAAGATAGTTTGATACATGGGAGCTATAGATCTTCTAAAATGAGTTACTCATATGAACCCTTCTTCTTCTTGAGGCCTTATTTTTTATGATTTTCGTTGATTCTAAAATCTGAATCTTCTGGGTGGAGGAGTAACTCTATGATCTTCCTTGTAAACCTTCTTGCCTCTTCTTAATCTCTCTACATAACTTCTTGGTTTTGTTTATTGATCTGTTGTTTTGGAGCTTGATCCATTTTTTGTCTGGTTGTATCCAAGTCCGGGCTTGTCATGATTTGGCCTTTGACTGCTAATAATATCATCCAAAATTTTTAAGTTGTTTTGCAAGTATTTCTTTTGAAGGTATTTTCTAAATGTGATAATATCTGCTTTCAAACCTCCAATGGTCATGTCTTTTTCTTCCAACCATTATTTGAGTGATAATCTACTCTAATTCTTCATAGTTTGAATTTTTAGTTTCCTCTTTTCTTTTCAGTTATGCTTCTAGTACCTTGTTTTTATTATTTTCCCTTTCTATAACTTCTATAATGCTCAACAATGCCTCTCTATAGTCAACTTTTTCCTCTTCATATTCTTCTTCGGTTCCTTCTTCATCAAAATTTTCTATTTCCATGAATATAACCCTCCCTATATCACTTTCACTGCTTTCATCTTCGTCTGATGAGGTGTTGTCTCTTTAGTGCAAAATCTTTTCTTGAAAAAATTCTTGTTGGTTCTTTTTCCTTTGTATACTTGTTTGTTGTTTGAGTCATATTCTTCATTTATTTTCTTTTTCTTATGGGTACATTTGTTAGCAAAATGAACAATGCCATCACAATTAAAACAATTCAATGGAAGCTTACCTCTGTATTTTCTGTCGGTTCCCTTTTTCAGTCTTCTAACGAAGTTGACAACTTCTTCATTGTCTTCTGAGATGTCATTGTTGTTTCTTTCTTAGTTTGCCTTTTTCTTGACCCTTTTATTTGACTTCTTGGATGCTTTGAATGCTGCTTCTTTTGTGATTGGATTCTCCTGTTCGGTTCTCATTTCATAGGCAATGAATATTCCATGTGGCTCATCCATGCTTATTGAATCTAGATCTATTATTTCTTCTAGTGTTGAGATCTTAGGATAAAATATCATTGGAAGAGATGTTAACACTTTTTGACCAATTATAGATTCATTAACTTATTTTCCCAATCCTCTAATTGCATTCGTTGTTTTATCAACTCGTAAAAAGTAGGATGCAATATTTTCATCTTCTTTCATCTTCAGCTGTTGAAATTGATCTCTGTAAGTTTGAAGCTTTGTTGCCTTGAATTTTGTGTCTCCTTCATAAAAATTCTAAAGTTTGACCCAAATATCCTTTGTTGAGATGCAGTGCATAACTTTGACATATACCAATTCAACAAGACCATTCAGGATAACATTATTGGATTTTGAATTATTTAGACTGAGTTTCCTTCCATTCTCATCTTTTGGAGGAATGTCGAGTTCTTTTTATCCATCTACTAGTGATTTCCAAATATCAAATCCATGTGCCTGAACATATGTTTTCATTCTTCTACTCCAGAATGCATATTTTTTTCCATCAAGATGTGGTATTCCATTTTTATACATATTATTTCTCTCCATGATCTACCTTCTAGTGGTTAAACTTATTCCTAAAGGAACTTTCTCTGATACCAATTGTTGTATTACTGA
>SNQJ01S0102655.1:0-23298 GCA_010110895.2 Picea sitchensis
GGGCGAAGCATCTCTAGGTTTTATTTTCTATGGATTTTATCTTTTACCAGCTGCTTTTACCCCCTGGGCCTTTAGCCCCTTCTTCCCACAAGACAAAATGTACCTTGGAAGGTCATCCTAATGGCCAAACTAGGGGAATGGGATGGATGAGCGGGGTATAAGATGAAAAAGTGATAAGATGGTGGGAGTGGATGATGGCTCTGCAAACCCCCCTTGGTGGCTAACCAAAACCCATGAATACCAGCTTGCTAAGTTACCCCATCAATCACCCCAACAATGGTCAAGTGGATTAGTGTAATATCCAAGTAGTCATCAGAAATGAAAGGAACCTAATGCATACATAAGAAGGTTATAACAATCAAATATGACACATACCATGATACCTCAGACCAATTACCTCATAGAATAAGAGTCCTTTCCGATGCAAGCCTAGGCCGGTGGTGATGGAAGTTGCTACTGCTGACAAGACAAGTCTGGCTGAGAAGAAGAAAGATGGACCCTCCAGGGCCATGCTCAAGTCATTCCTGCTCTCGTTACTCCATGTCTAGGACCATGTGGGCCTCGAGACATGATCTTCTAGTTATCCCTAGATATCGGGGATAACAGTGACCAACTCTTATGTATCGATAGCGACATTAATAATTGGTTTGTACAGGAAGGAAATTTAGATATTGACACCATTGAGGAATCTGAGGGAGTTTGGACTTTAGAATTTGATGGATCTCACTCGAGCTCCAGATTAGGTGCCGGATTTGTCTTGAAATCCCCTTCTGGAGAAGCCTTTTACCACTCGTATAGGCTAGAATACCATTGCACCAACAACATTGTTGAATATGAGGCTTTGATCTTGGGCTTAAACTTACCAATTGACAAGGGTGTTTCTCACCCGAGGGAAAAAGGAGACTCGGACCTCATAGTATCATAAGTAATGATGAAATTTACCACAAAGAATGAGAAGTTAAATAAGTACAGAGACTTAGCCCAATCCCTTTCAAAATCCTTTAAGATAGTGTCGCTTGAATCCATTCCCAGAGAAGATAACCACATAGTAGATGCCTTGGTTGTCTCTGCTTCCACCCTACAACCTTGTGAAGGACCACTTTGTGACCTATGCAAGATGGAGGTCCTCTTTAGACCATCTGTTCCAGAAAACTTGGAGTATTGGCAAGTCTGTGAAGATGATGACCAAATCATCCAGTTCTTGGAAAACAACAAAGAATTCACCAAGTCACAAATTAACTTTTTAGTTGACTCCATGAACTTGGAAGTTGTAAACCTTCAAAACAATACCTTACCTAATGGTTGTGTCTCCTTGGAGAGACTCTTTGACATACATAATGTTTTTAAAGGAAAGGGGCCCAACAAACAGGCAAACGAAGCCCTAGAATTCAACATTGGTATAGAGATAGACCCAAGAGTGGTCAAGATAGGGAAAGGCACCACTGAAAGAGAAAGGGTGGAAATACTATCACTTATCAGGGAATTCAGAGACACCTTTGCTTGGAATTATGATGAGTTAAAATCCTATAGAGGAGATGTTATCCAGCACACCATACCCTTGGTAGAAGGAGCCAAACCATTCCGACAAAAGCTAAGACATATTAATCCAAAGTTGGCAAACCAAATATAGAAAGAACTCCATAAAATGGTTGACGCTGGCATCATAGCCCCTATTCGATATTCCTCTTGGATGTCGAATTTGGTAGTTGATTGAAAAAAGTACGGTGAGATACGTTTGTGTGTTGACTTTCACAACCTTAACCAATTATCCTTGAAAGACAACTACCCCCTCTCAAACATGGAACATCTGTTGCAAAGAGTTATCGAGGCATGGATGATGTCCATGTTGGATAGTTTTTCTGGATACAACCAAGTCCTACTCAAAAGAGAAGACCAACTCAAAACAACATTTACTATGCCTTGGGGAACCTTTATGTACTTAAGGATGTCGTTTGGTCTTATGAACTCCCGTGCTACTTTTCAGAGACCAATGGATTTTTCCTTCATAGATCTTATACAAAAAACCATAGAGATTTTCCAGGATGACCTTACTGTAGTGTCAAAGAATAGAAAAGACCACCTCTTGCACGTCAGTATTGTTTTCGAGCGTTGTAGGAAGTATGACATCTCTCTGAACCCCAAGATGTTTGTTTTTGGAATGATGAAGGAAATATTTTGGGCCATGTTGCCTCAAAGGGAGGGGTTTCCATTGATCATGAAAGGGTCTAGTCAATAAGGGATGTCCGTCCCCCAATCAACAAAAAATCCTTACAATATTTTTTCAGGAAAATCAATTTCATTAGAATATTCGTTCCAAATTTTGCCAAAAGGATAAAACTCATGAGTGTTTTACTAAAAAAGGATGTTACTTTCATATGGGATGACAAGGCCATCAAATATTTTGAGGATATAAAGGATGTTATCTCCCAAGCACCTGTCTTGATCATCCCTGATTATTCAAAAGACTTCACCATATTCTCTTTTGCCTCCCAAGATAACATTGCAGGAATTCTAATGCAGAAAGACTCCGATGACTATGAGCACCCTGTATATTTTATGACAAAAGTCCTTAGAGATTTCTAATTTAATTACACAATCATTGAGAAACAAGCATATGCCTTGGTAAAGTCCCTTAAACACTTTTGAAATTATATCGGCTACAATAAAATTGAAGGTTATGTCCCTTACCTTGCAGTGAAGGATGTCCTATCATAACAAGATTGCATGGAAACTAGGGGAAAGTGGGTATCCAAAATCCAAGAGTATGACCTAGAAATAAATCCCACCCAAATAATAAAGGGACAAGGTTTGGTCCAAATGTTAACCGAGATCAACCAAGAAGCCATACAAAAGGGCAAGAGTGAACAAGTAAACGTGGTATTCAGTGAACTAGAACATGATGAGTGGTACTCTGATATTGTTTATTATCTAAAGAACTTATCATGTCCTGATCACTTGGTAGACTACAAAAGAAGGGATTTAAGGCTGAGGGAAATGAAATACTGTTTAACCAAAGATGGCCTTTGTTGGAGGAATCCATATGGGATCATACTTAGATGTGTCAACAAAGAAGAAGCAAAGAAGTTGTTAGAAGAATTACACTCTGGGTACTGTGGTGGACACTTTGCAGCCCACACTACTGCTCACAAAATCCTAAGGGCTAGGTATTATTGGCCGACACTCTTTTCGGAAACTCACCAACACATCCGGTCATGTCAGCCTTGTCAGTACTTCTCTGGTAAACCAAAACTCCCAGCACAACCCCTAAAACCTGTGGTAATAGAAGCACCTTTTCAGTAGTGGGGTTTGGATTTCATTGGTGAGTTTAAGGATAAATCAAGCAATGGCTACCGTTGGATCTTAAAAGCCACATACTACTTCACCAGATGGGTTGAATCCATTCCCACAAAGAAATCCCCCGAAGAAGTAGTCATGAACTTTTTGGAAGAACGGATCATAAGTAGGTTCGGTATCCCTTCCAAAATCACTACAGATAATGCCAAATCTTTTAGCTCACATGCTCTGGTAGAATTTTGCTTCAAGTATGGCATTGTCCTATCGCATTCCTCCAATTAATATCCACAAGGGAACGGATTGGTAGAATCAAGCAACAAAAACCTTATGAATATTTTGAAAAAGGTCATGGGTGAAAATAAGAAATCTTGGGATAGCAAAATCAAATATGCAGTATGGGAAGATCAAATAAAAACGAAGACCTCCACAGGAAGAACCCCTTTTGAGTTGGTATATGGCCTAGAGGAAAAACTCCCTATGAACCTCCATATTCCCATCCTCCGCTTCACCCAACAGTATGATACGGATGGGGAAGCGATCCAAGCGTGAATGAAACAACTGATAGAGTTAGATGAGATCCAACAAAAGGCCCTTGGTCACATGGAAAGATACCAAGAAAAGATAAAGGGTACCTTTGATAATAAATATAAAGAAAGAAGCTTCAGTGAAGGAGATCTCATACTATTATGGGATAAAAGAAAGGAGAAACCTGGTATGCACAAAAAGTTTGACAGTTTATGGGCAGGTCCTTATAAAATCATGAGTCATGCAGGTACGAACTCTTTCAACCTGGTCACCTTGGAGGGAGAGGCCCTGAAACTTTCGGCAAACACTTTACACATCAAGCGTTACCATCCACCAGGAACCTGACTCCAAAGGTAATTACAGGTAAGTAGGCATTTTTCATTCGTGTATTATACCATTTTCATTGCATGTTAGTTTTCTTTCACACTCACCTTATTGATTGTTTTATTTCAGTCTTTATATTTATATATGTGTGCTGGGGTGGAATTACCACCCCATTTTTGTTACTGATGCTTCTACTTGAGATCGAGCAAGTCAGCAGGTTATGCCAAATATGATGAGGTTCTCATGTGCTCTACGGTGAGCACATGTCCCCAAGTTGGAGCCATATGTTATCCCCCACTTTCAGGGATACCTAGGAGATCATGTCTCAAGGCCCACAGGTCCTATACATGGAGTACCGAGAGAAGGATTGACTTCAGCATGGCCCTAGAGGGCCCACCTTTTCTCTCTTCTAGCATCTTTATCCTGTCAGCAGCAACAACCTCCACCACCATCAGCTTGGTCTTGTGTTAGAGAGGGTTCTTGCTTCATGAGGTAATTAGTTCAGGTATCATGGTATGTGTCACTTTGATCATCAAAACCATTGAATGTATGCATCTGATTCATTTTATTTCTAACAATTGCTTGGACCTTACACTTGCCCACTTGACCATGCTTGGGGGATTGACAAGATGTCCTAGAAAGCCCGTGTCTATTGGTTTTGGTTAGCCACTAGGGCTTGTCTCTAGAAATCCATCATCTGCTCCCTTCATAGCTTCACTTTTCCATCTTGTTTCCCACTCACCTATCCCATTCCACTTGTCCGAGCACTGGTTTGACCTATTTTAGGATTGCATATTATCTAGTGGGAAGAAGGGGCTAAAGGCCTAGAAGTTAAAAGCAAGCTGGTAGAAGATAAAATCCTAAGAGTAAAACCTCGATATGCTTCACCCAGGGATCCCCGAGAAAGAAATAAAAGGCTTCTCAACAAGAAATAAGAGGGACCCTAAAAATAACAAAACAAGACCTAACTAGAGCATAGGGGGTATCATCACAAGCCAACCTATTAGGTCCATGGGCACCTAACAGTGTGACATTTCCATCAACTGGTTACCATGCCAGGGAAGTGACCTTTGGTTGCATGGACAAGGGAAAGGGGGTCTCATCATGAGCCAACCTTCTCATTTATGTGAAAGTACTTGTGGGTAACGTTGTCACCACTGGTCACCATGCCAGGGAGGTGTCCCCTGATTATCTCTTGAGAAAAAGAAAAGAAAAAAGAAATAAAAGATAAAATAACAAAAATAATAAAGGCATGAATGGGCTTGGAAAGAATTGCATCCATGACATGTACAACTCACCTTCTACAAAGGCACCCACAGGTAACATCTTGCATCCTTGGCCTTCATTGCTGATCCGTCAGGATCTCTTAATGACTTATGGTTGAGTTTTAATTTTGCATACGTTATTTAACCATATAGGAAACTTAGTGAAAGAATGAGGAAAGAAGAGGAATTATGACAACCATATACACATATGCATATCTGAAATGCAATAAAAGACAACAAACCATAACACGCAGATTGATAACGGAGTTTGGCACAACTTTGCCTACGTCTCCGGGCCTTTTTCTCTGTGAGGGAGGCTTCTTTATTTCTGTTTGAAAGCTCAAAAGTACATCACTGCAATGCCAAATGGCTACAAGGCTGATCTGGTCATTTTCGCCTAGATCTCTAGAACCATGCAAAGAAAATGGCACGCAAAACGGACGTCCAGAACTCTCAGAAATGGTTCGACAGCGTCTCCTCCTCAACAGCTTCTCTGCCTCAAACTGGCTTTGGCTTGGCTTCTCCTCAGCATAACTCTTCTATGAATGCCCTCAAAGCTGTCCCCATGTCCTCAAACGGGACTTGGTTAAATAGTTGGGAAGGTAGTTTCCCATCTCCAACTTCCTCCAAGAAGTTAGGCTCAAAAACCACCCAATAACTCCCAATTACATTAAAAATGGCTTAATTACACATAATAAACCAAAAAGTGGTTAAAAAACCCACTTTAAACTATATAATATAGTTATATAGGGCTTAAGCCCCCCGAGCTCTGGCGCGCGCCCCTTTTACTGGTCATATGCATATTCATATGGCCGAGCGCTAGCCCTTAGGGCTAAGCGCTATCCCTAACCTCCATTCGGCACTCGGTCATATGGCAAATGGAACCGTTGACTAACGGGCTAACGGTTACAACCGCGCCCCCAACCATCTGGCAAACCATAATTTAAAATGCGCCCAACTCCATGGTCACATGCGACATAAAAACTGTGGGTCATAACATTTGTTTACCCCCCGCGCTCCCCGTGCATACACATAAAAACGGGGTCACATGTACTATGCCAATACAACCGTGGGCTTAAACTTTACGGTTCACATATAAACCGCACGATAACTTTTGGTAACGGTCACATAACATTCAAATGACCGCGAGCCGGGGCTAAGCCCCAGCCTGACCCCCCACCATGGGTTATAACATTCAAATTCAAATATATATTTCCACGTATGGTTAACAAGAACTATCTGATGGTCGGACGGTTAGCTCAACCCCACCAGTCCATTGCCTGATCGGGAGGTCGCCAGTTCGACTCACGGCGAAACCACAATATTTTACCAAAACCAACAAACCAATCACCGGGTGCCATGTGGCAACCCACAACTGGGCCACATGGCACCTTAACCACCAACCAAAACATGCCATGTGTCATCATCTGATTGGACCACGTGCTACCACCTGTCGATTGCCGTACTGCCATGTCACTTCGCCGCGTCAGCTTCCGTACTGTCCAGTCAACCTTGCCATGTCATCACCATACTTCTCTGTCACTTGACACGTCATCTTCCATATGCCATGTCATTCGACACATAGGTTTTTGATGTCATCCCGTGCCACGTGTCACCCTTACAGTGGTGACACGTGTCACCTTCGGATTGGTCCAATCGTATGCCCAAAAAGCCAAATCTGCCTGACACGTGTCACTACCCAAGGTTGCCATGTGTCGCTATATGAACCTACCACATGTTTCATGTACGAACTTGCCACGTCAGCATATGGACATGCCACGTCAGCGTCCGTATGAACTGTATGGACTGCACAGTCAGCAAATTTTTGCCTGTTTGAATTTTCGGAAAGAATGCGATATCTTCTCCATACGGACTCTGTTTGAAAAAGTAAATATACCACCAGAATCAGGAAGACGAGACAGACGCAATGGTGTTGGTTTCGTCAGATTCCAAGGACTTTCATTTTTGAGCATTTTTCAAGCCCTGTTAGGCTTCTGAATCCGATTTCAGATCAATTGCACCCACCTGCTTGGACATCCCTTGACCACTTCATCCACTTACATGGCTTGGAAGAAGTCTCTTTCAGGAACTTCCTTTATTTAGTGGACACTAGCCCAATAGGATGCCTTGCCCTTTTCCCAGACTTGTATAGTAGGTTTGTGTAATGTCTTTGAGCTATTGACTGATCTGTTAGGGGTTTTATGCATATGTTTATTAATATTGATGATGAAATGTGATTGACATTGCTATGATCCCTGTGACTGATGAGCCCATGGAGGGTGTAGCTTTTGATGTGCAGGACCAGGCCCGACGGACAGGTACCATCTTGGATCGGTACACATGGGGAGATGATCAGTTCAGACCTCCATGGGGCTGAAGAGCCCATCAAGTGGATGTTGAGACCCCATCAGGGGGCAGAGATAGGATGGATATGGCTCAGGGGCATTGCACTAGAGATGAAGAGGATGTTCCACTAGAGGCACCCCGACAGAGCTTGACCTAGGGGGATGACCCTTTATCAGTGGAACGTTGGCCTTAGGAGGCCTAGGACATCACCATCTTGACCATGACATCACCCAACATCAGGGACATCTTGGGAGGCAGACTAGGCAGTAGTGCCACATGTGGCAGGTTGGAGAAGCTCAAGGAGGGCTAATGTTTTTCTCCAAGATACCCCATCTACCCTAAAAGGGGCTAACATCTCCCTTAGAGGGGATTATACTCTCTTTTCAGCTTTATTTAGGGTTTTGATTTGACAATTAAATGTATAACAATATGATTTTGGTATTTTGGCCTTGTCGACCTTTTACATGACCTAAAAAGTAAAATTAGGTCATGATATGGTATAAATGGAGGATTTTGTCCTTCATTTTTTCATCATCACTCATTCACTCCATAAGGATGTCTGAAATTTGCACCCTCTCTTGGGTATTGGGCTGATTTAGTGAGGTGCACTTGTTGAAGGAAGACATTTTTGGCATATTTTGGCATTTCTCTTGAAGGAAGGTGTTACAACTAGGGTTTGCATTTAAATTTGTTGGTGAATTGTAAGTATTTTTCTGTAAAACTTCTTGAATGAATGGTTGTAGTTTAATTTCTTGCATATGTTTATGATTTTGTTGGACAAAACCCTAGGTGACAAGCACACAAGGTCCTTGTCTCATGTGCCCTGATAGAGAAATTTTCAGCCATTGATAGAGAAGAGAGAGCCTAGCCGTAGCTACACCCTCTTTGTCTCTTCATTTAGTGCTAGCCATACTATCTAGAAATCAAGAAGAAGGAGACGTCCTAGGACTAGGTTATCTACACTTAGGGCCATTTTTCTTCTAGGGTTTAATGAAAGAACCTTGTTGTAGCAACACTCTCCCTCATTAGATTTTCTTTCTTGGTTTTATGCTTCATTTCTTAGCTACTCATTTGCCAAGTTGACCTAAGGAAGGAGGAGAGAGAATGAGGCCTTGCCATAGCAACACCAGAGTGAGCCTCTCTCCCCTAGGGTTTTTATTTTGAGGCCTTGCCTTAGCAACACCTCAAAACTTCTCCCTCTAGTCCTTATCCATTTGACCTTTGTCTCCTTCAACTCTTGCATCCTTCATCTTTTTGACTCCATTTTACCCCCCCAATGCATTGATCCAGAGAGACCTCATGCGTTGATTTGGACTTGATCTAAATACTCTCAAAAATTTGAATTAAAACCCTAACTTCACTAACCCTAGCCTAAGATAACCTACAAATGCTAAGTGTTGTCATCATCCTTAACTATTTACATCATTGGTGCAACAAACGTTTTGTTTTATGAGCAATCGAATGGTAATTTAGGCATAAATCGAATCAAGTTTTGATCTTTTACTTAGAATGCCATATTCTCTCAATATTTATTGGTGAAGTGTTATAATTTTCATTGCTATTGATAAACATTGACTTCGTCAACATTTATTACCAAATTGCTTATATGTTATTTAGATAGTCATCTATTTTATGAGGTACTTACCCATTGAAATATAGCTTGCATATATTATTTGTTGTTTCTTTGTTCCAGGTAGGTATATCTTTGGGGGTTTAGTTTTAATTGGCCTTTGTCCAGACTATCTACTTGGTGGTGACTTGAGAGGGGGAATCTATCCTTGTCTTATTATCCTCTTGCCTCCTCAAAAACCCAGGTCATCAGGGATGCCTCCCCTGGGTCTCACCTCACTAAATAGAAAGAACCTTTCCATCATGGTGACATTGGGTGGGATAGGTTCCTATTACACCAGTTTGACCTACAAGACTCAATCCTTTTATCCTAACTACAAACTGCATTATAATAGGCCTGCTCTTGGTTTCTTGGGCACTTGGATTTCTGGCGGCCGCATTTCTCCATTCTCTTCTTCTTCCTCTGTTGTTCTTTTCGGCACTTCCCGAGTAATGGTTGGGATCCTCCATTCATCATTCCATTCTTTGATGACCATGTCAATATCTCCCTCTATGATGTAGTAGCGCATCTGTAGCCACTGTTTAGCTGGATCCTTCCTTGCCTCTATCCACATTGTTTGTAATGTGGCCCTGAAATTGGCGATGTCCACATAACGTGCGATATCCTCTAGTATTATTATCCATGATCGGTTGATGGCTTCCTGTATGTATTGTAGGTATGCTTCAAATATGGCCCCATTCTCCCTCTTATACCTGGTGTTCGGCCCAGCTCTCATCAATAGGTATGTCACTCCCACTAGTTGTGGTCTAGTACAAAAAACTACATACCCTGGTTCTCGCCATCCCATGAATGATATTAGGGTAATCAACAATGAGTAATGGAACTTTGTGCCTAGGTCCTATGCATCCTTGCAGTCCTCTTGGAATAATTTCAATAAATATGGAGCCCAACTCATTGAGGTGCCTTTTGACAACTGGGTTGCAACTGCAATGACTCCAGCTGGTACTTCCTCTCTGCAGCATTTTCTTAGCAGCTTGCAGGCTAAGATTTTTGCACCCAATTTTGTGGCTACATTTTTTATCCATTTGATAATGATGCCTCTAGTTCCCCTGGTGATGCCATACTTCTTCTTCATTTCTTCTGCCAGTGCTTTCTCCTTGGATTTGTCATCTAGAATCAACGTGGGATCCATACCTCAGATTGGTAACCTTATTATTTGTGCTATAAGCTCAATAGTTATCGGGATGGGTTTGTCCAGATATATGTCCCCTCCATGTGTGACTACTAATAGATTCTTAATGCATTTTTTGCATTCTGGCCTCTACCAAAGTGTGGTAGGTTCAACAAACCTAAGATTCTTGTTTTCTCCAGCCTAGTTTCCCACTAGTATGGTTGGTTGATCAGTTATCCAAATTTTGTTGTGCCTATGGTATGTGTAAATACCCTCTGCGCAAGTTTTGGGAACTTGTCTTTGTCTGCTACATCGTGGTCTAAATGTTTGAGCCTCCCAACATGGCCTAGTATCTCTGGTCCTACCTGTACTCCAGCTAGTACGCGTGGTAGAAAAATTTCTGCTACAGGTTGCTTGCAGCATGAGCTTGGTATATGTACTTTGTATTTCTACTGTGGTGGTTGTCTCGAAGTTCCAACAACTTCTGGTTTCTCCCCTATAAGCCATTCTATCCAAGTTGAGACATCTTCAGTGGTATCCCCTGTTGGGTGTTCAGAGATGGTCGTTTGAGACTCATCTGGCTCCACTTCTACTTCTGGACTCTATGTCATTCCATTAACTTCCAAGGCTTCTTTGGTGCTCTCAGGTTGCACCTCCTTTTGGGTTTCTTCTTCCTCGCTCTAAGCCTGTTACGCCACTGTTGGCGTGTCTAATTTCACAACCTCTACTTCTGGCTGTTGAATTTCTTCCAGTATCGGTGTAGAACTCAGCGGTATCGTCTTTGGGGATGGGATTTTGTTGATATCGACAATCTTCAACTGTTACTGTTTATTCTCTTCCAACAGTCCTCATGACCTAGTTTGAACCCTAGTTAGTCTGGCACTCTGGCTTGCTTCTACTGGCTTCGGTGGTGCAATAGTGGTCACTGTCAAACATTTTCTAGGTTCAAATAACTTATGTGATCTATGTAGTCTCACTCTGTGCATTCTGGCTTCTATTACTCTCTATTTGTTCTCCTTTCATGAATAGACGAGTTGCTCCCATGCTCGCATGTTGTATTGGCTTGCCATGAAGCTTGTCGAGGACATTTCCTTCATTATGGTTTTAATGCACCATAATTATGGGTTCAATGCATCTCCAGTGGTTGCTTACTAGCCATTACGCTTGCTTTTTCGTCTCCAGTTGGCACGATTAATGTGATGTCCCATCGTTCCTTGCCATCCTTTAATTTTGTCTAGTGTTGTCATGTCATCCTACTTTCGTCGAATTTCCTTTTCCCGCTTGTTTCCATTTATAGATAATCGTTGTCCTTGCATTTTTCGAATTCGTGTTTCAAACTTCATGTGGCCTTTCTATCTCTGGCGTGCTACGCCCTCTTTATTTTTTTTTCCTTTTTGTTCTCTTTTCGATTTTATTTATTTTTATTTAATTCGCTGTGCGGTGGGTGGTTGATTATCCTTATACATCTTTAGTTGGCTCCCATTGATCATTCCTTGGAGTTCTGTGCCTGCTAAATCTCTTAACTATAAAGCTCCTTTGTCTGTGACAAATTTTACTTCGTATGGTACTAACTAATGCATTCTAAGCTTTCTCGGGTATTGAAATGATTTGTTGTCATACATCAATACTATATCTCCTTCCTTGAACGTTTTCTTCTTGATGTGTCGATCCTGCCAAGATTTGTCTCTTTCTTTCTACACTTGTTGATGGAATCATGCCAAGATTAGGTCTTCCTCCATGGTTAATAACTAATTCAGTCTCTCCTATACTACACCTCGTTCTGTCATTTGTGTGATGTTTCTACGTGCAAGCTAGGTACTAAAATTTCTAATGGCACTACTACTTCTTGGCCATAAACCAGTTTAAACGATGCGTGCCATGTCAAATTTTTTCATGTAGTCCTATACACCTATAATTCTACTGGTAATTTGAGGTCCTAGTCATCTTTGTTGATGTTACAAATATTTGTCAGTGCATTCTCCATAATTTTTTTGAAGGCTTCCACTGTGTTATTTTCCTGTGGATGATACAGTGTGCTCTTCTGGTGATTAACTTCAAACTCTTCAGTCATCATGCAGATGGTGTTGTTTATGAGGTGTGTGCCTTGGTCGCTCATCAAAAATCTTGGGCACCCAAATCTAGTGATTACTTGTTCAAACAAAAAGTGTGTTGTTGTCTTTGTGCAACAATCTTTTACTGGTGCGGCTTCTGCCCATCTTGTTATATATTCCATCGTGGTGATAATGTACCTTGCCCCTGTTCTTTTGGTTGGTGGTTTAATTGGTTCCACAAGGTCTATTGACCATTTTTCAAATGCCTGTAATGTTACTTGTGGTCGTAGTGGGATCTTGTCTCTTCTGTTGGGTTTTCTTACCCTTTGACAGACATTGCATTTTTGAAAGTACTCCTTTGAGTCTCTGTGAATCATCAGCCACCATAGTCCTACACGCAATACCTTCTGCATGATAGATTTACCTGCATAGTGTCCTCCTACTATTCCCTCATGGGATTCTGCTAAAATTATTGGTCTTTCATGCTCTAATATGTATCTTCGCAAAATGCTATCTGCACCCATTTTATATAAATATCCTACAATCAGTTGATAGTCGGTCACGCAGACTCCCATATTCTTCTTCTGCACGATAGTATATTCTTGCGATGCAGTACCTGTACTCAAGTACTGAATTATATCTGGGAAGTATTCAACAACAATCTGTACGGGGAATAACTGTGCATCCGGAAAGTTGTCTTCTAGATTCGTAGGTTCTTCTCCATTTGTGACCCTTGACAGGTGGTCAAGTCTTGCATTCAATTTTCCTGGTTTAACTATTACTTCAAAATCAAATTCTTGAAATAGCAGTAACCATCTACAGATTCTCCCCCCCAACACTGGCTTGTTGACTAGGTATTTCAGGGCTGAGTGATCTATGAACATCTTAAAGTGTTTTCCCAATAGGTAAGGCCTGAAATTCTACAGTGCATAGACCATGGCTAGGCCTTCTCTTTTTGTCATGTTATAATTCTATTTTGAGTCTGATAACTTTCTTCTTGCAAATGCTATCGGGTGATCCAAGTCTCCTGCTCCTGGTTGTGCTAATATAGCTCCTAGTGTTATCACTAATGCATCTACATGCACATGGAATGTCTCTTCCCAGTCCAGAAATACTAATATCAACGCAGTAACCATCTTTTCTTTTAAGGTATCCAAATTGTGTTGACACTCATTCTTCCATTGAAACTTTGTATCCTTCCTTAACAACTTTTCCATTGGTGATGTGATCTGTGCATACCCTTTAATGATTTTCCTATAGTATCCTATGTGTCCTAACGTCGCTCTTAGCTGATGAACTATTTTTGGTGTTGGAAAGTTAACAATGACTGTGATATTTGTGGGATCTACTAATAAGACTTGTTTGCATACTATGTGGCCCAATAGTATCCCAAATGGTGTTCCAAATATGCATTTCTTGATGTTCAGTGATATCTGGCATTGTCTGCATATTTCTAACATCAACCGTATAACTTCCACATGGTTTTTCAACATTCTATAGACTGTCCAATCATCCAGGTATAATTCAAGAAACTGATCGACGAATTCCTTAAATGTTGCGATGACCACTCTGGAGAATATTGTGGGTGAATTCTTCAGTCCAAATGACATGACTGTGTACTGATAAGACCCCCATTTCGTTGCAAATTTGGTCTTGTGTTTGTCCTCATGTGCTATCTTAATCTGATGGTAGCCTGAGAATCCATCAGTGAATGAGTAAGCTTCATGCCCCCCCACATTATCTAACACTTCATCTATGAATGGTGTAGGGAATGGGCCGTGTAGGCATGCATCGTTCATCTTCCTCAAGTCAACACATATCCTGATCCCTCTTCCTTGTTTCTTGTCTTGTACTACCATCGGACTTATCCATTCTGACTCCTCAACTGGTTTGATGATGCTGACTTCAAGCATCCTGTTGATCTCATCTTTAAATTTCTGTTTATATATGGGTTTCAGTCTGTACGGTCATTTTCTAATAGGACTCTTGTCCAATCTGAGTGGTATCTTCATTTCTCCTAGTTCTCCAGCTATACCCTTCATCTCTGTAAATGTTGTGGGAAAGAGGTCAATGTATTCATGCAATAACTCTGTGATGCTTTCTACTGTTTGCTCATCCTAGCAGTCTCCAATGCTAGCCATTTTGGGCTTCTCAGTTGTCCCGATGTTAACTTTCTTTACCCTGATTGCAGTAGAAATGACTTTTGATTCTATGGGTGGTCCTTCCACATATCTTTCACCGTCTACTTCTTCGATCTGAATATCGTGAAGATCATCTTCATTTGGTTCTTCCTCCTATACATGGTAACATGACAACAGTTCCTTGACTGTCTGTTTATTCCACTATTGTTCTTATGTGATAAGTTCTATTTCTAGTTCTTTAATTAATATGACTCCTTTGATCTGTTTCAAGGTTGCGTCTATGTTGGGGTTCTCATGCTCAAATGAGAAAGTGACTGTAAAATTTGGTTGCAATGTCATCCATGCCATAGTTCCTTTGCGCAATTCCTAGTTTGTATACCAGTTTGATGGTATTCCCTCTAGAGTATGTATGAAGTGATGACGCCATTCCTCTAGTGGTGTCATTTTCCATAGCATTTTGCACTTCTCCAAGTGTTCTGCTGGTGTCTCTTGTCCTTCATATTTCTGTTGTTTGTTGTTTTTATGCTCTGCATCGAACCTTATGAACAGTAATCACTTACATTGATACCAGTCTGTGACTGTCTCTTTGTGTGTGCCCCACCATATTGTGGGTGTGGCCTTTAGTTCTAAGTCAAGTGCTAATAGTATCTGGTTCTCTAACACTACATCTTCATATTGTGTCAAGAATTTTTCCAAATCATTTAGTCCATGGAAACTAGGTGGTTCTCTGATTTTTGTGCCTAGCCATCTTATTGCGCAGTCTATTCTTGCACATCTCCTCGTGGATACTTCGTGTAGCCTTTGTTCCTATTTTTCTAACCCGGTGTCTGAGTCTATTGCACATGAAGTAATGATTCACCAACTGAGTATCCCATCTGCAGTTGGGTTTACGTAATCCTCATTGCGTGAAGTTGTTCTATACAACTGGCCAATTTTGTCTAAGTCTAGGAAAGTCGGTTCTACAAACCTCTCCCCTTATGATGGGTCTAATGGTGCGATGACCCTATATTCTCCAGATTCAAATATCATTTTCCTGGTTTTCAAATTGATTATGGCCTGGTTGTTAAACACCCAATCTAGAACAAGTAATGTCGGGTAAGGTGTTGTGCCCTCTACTATTTCAATGACTTCAAAGTCTGCTTTAGTGCGCACTCCATCAAGATCTACTATCACTCCTTTAGTCTACCGATTGGTAGGACTCTATGTTGATTTGTTAGTTTTAATTGAACAGGTGAGTATCCTAATGTTGTCTCTCCCATGCATTGCCACATCTTCTTTGGTAATACATTCACTTCAGATCCTAGATATAGTATGATGTCTCCCATATTGAAATCCCCAATGTTAGCATTCAGTCTAAATTCCCTACTTGTCCTTCTTCTTGTGTGTAGGTGATTAACTGTTTTTGGTTCTATCTTTTCTTTCGTCTCGCTGCTACATTTTTCTAGTATGTTTTGCAATATCTTCACAGATGATGGATCACTTAGTACTTTCACACATGATTAAAAAAAGCCTTTGATTTTACTTACTTGTCCCATGGTTTGCATCCCATTGGTGTGATCTAGTGATGCTGACATCTTGCATTCTAGTGCTTCCTTGTGATGTTGTGCAGTGAAAGTTGACATTGTGTCCTCCTTCTAAAATTCTTGTCTGGCCTCTTTAAAGATCTCCTTTTCCTTTTGCACATCGAACTGCTTCCTTGGTTCAGTGTTCTTCTTTATCCATTGGTTCTGCATTGGTTCCTGTTGAACTGCGTCATTTACTATATTTGTTCCTCCATGAGTGACTATATTGATGTTTCATCCCTCATCCCTTGCTTCGGCTGAAATCCATTGAACATTCTGATTTTTATGGTTCCTCTTTTCCTGAATATTTACTAGTAATTTCGGACATTCCTATGTGTCATGGTCCAATGTGTGACAATACATACAAGTCATTGGTGAAAGCGAAAATTCCCATGCATAATGTCTCAGTTGTTGACAATTGTGACATGTGACTGGTCCTCTACCTCATCTGAAACCTCCTCTGGTTCATCCTCCTCCTCTGTAGCCTTCTCAGTCACCTCCCGACGTGTTATACTATGGCACCTAATTGTACTACACAATATTGTACTGGAGCTGCATTCAGTGGTACTATGACTACACATTATTATATGGTTGTTGTGCAGTATTATATTGTTGCTACATGGTGTTATATGGAGTCAGAACTGGATTAACTATGGTGTTGCTTGCCCCATCATCATTTCATCTTGTACTCTATATGCATCTGATGTTCTTTATCACATCAATCTTTATCGTCATGTCCCACTCACTTGCAAAAGGTGTAATATGAACTCTTTGGAATTGTCTGGTATTTTTGCATCATCATGCAATGATAAGGTTCATGACCTAGTTTCTTGCCTATTTCGCACCATAGTCCTCCCTGTGGTAATGGATTTGGCATACCTGTTGCCATATACTGCACGAATGTTGGGAATTCGTTCTAGTGGTGTCCTTCGGTCGTGCACGTGGTACACCAAATGGCTTCTTGTTTTTCCTTGTTCTTATTATGGTTCAACTGAAACATGAGATTCTTCAAATCCTCCTTCAATTCTTCGATAGTTGGGTCTACCTTCTAGTACTGGTTATCTTCTAGCTGCAAGGCTACCTACAGAGCCTCTTCCTATGTCTAAAATTTATGTTTTCGTAAAGAGTATTTTAAGTGTGGGAGTAGGGATTTGACAAACAGGTGTCGATGTTGCATATCGGTCATAAGGTATTTTAACTTTCCCTTTAGTCGCTTGAATATCTGATTGATCTCCCATACAGACTCTCCTAGTTTCTGTCTTATTTTGATCATCTTGGTCATGTATTGGTCCTTTAAGCTAAGCTTCTAGAACTCATTTATCAATAACTTCTTAATGTCGGTTAGTGTCCTTGTCGTCCCAGGGGTACTGTTTGTGTCTAGACTCATGTACCAGTCTAGTGCATAGTCTCTTAGCGTAATCACTAGCTATGCAAGTTTGGTATATTCATTAGTGATTTAGTTTTCTTCGCAGATCTTTGCACAAATGAACAAATGCTTCTCAGGGTCTTCTGCTACTTCTCCTAGAAATTCTGGTAATCTGATAGTGGGATCATGTTTTGCCATTGTTAATAATGAACTACTACCTCCTTCATGTGGTGTAGATACTTGACTAGTGTTGCCTGAACTGGTTCCTCCAGTTGTTTCTCCTTGTGTAGATGTACTTCCTGCTGTTAGACTTCCTCCGAACTTCGGTTGTCTAAATGGTGGTGTTCTCTTTGGTGTATTAGTCACACATGGGTTTATGGGTTCCACACTGAAATTAATATGGATAGGATGGTTTCCTTCTCCTCCCATTCTTGGAACTCTCGTCTTCATATCATATGTTGCATGCAGGATTTCCTCAATCTTCTCCACAACCCAGAGATCCTCTACCTCTTCCTCATCATTTGCCTAGCCTTCCCTCGTGGCTATGACTCTCTTCTTGGTATTCATCTTGTATTGGTAGGGTACTCCGCTATGCATCTTTCCCGTTGGCACCAAGATCCACTTGATCTGGTCATCCATCATGATTGTGTCCAAGGGTTCCTCCTCCTTCTTTCCTTTATCCTTACATCCTTCCATTTATCCTCTCTCTGTCAGTGCTTCCCCCCTTCCCCCATGCATTTAGGGAAATTTAGCTGCCTGATTCCATTATCATTACACCTTTGTTATATAGCAGTATCTTGATAGAAGTATACAGTGATTGAATGTACCTTCCTTGAGGTCCGCATAAAAATTCTTTCTCTGTTGTGTTGTATGACTTCATTGTGTCAATTGTAAACTCTGTTATGAAGCCTGCCACAATACTGTCAAGCCAAAAGTCTACGGCATGGGTGAATTTGTTGTTCACCTTCTGTAACTGCTCAATATGTACTGGGGTCCAATCTAGCTGTCTAATCTGGTTTGTCACGTGGTTATCCTTCAACCTTAGTATCCACTCCTACAGTAGATGTTGAAAGTCACAGAAAAAGACTTCGTGTAAATCAACAAACACGTATTTATCTAGATATTTGTGAGGTGTGATTGTAGGGTTTCTATTGTCTTTCTGTGAAAACTCTAGCTCTTTGGTTCTCAACTAGCCTTCAATTTTTGCTTTTGTGGGATTCCAAGGTCTCAACATTCCCTTCTAATGGATCATTTATCTCTTCTTTTCCTCATTCTTTTCTCGCTTAATCTATCTCTTCTACTCAGTCCTCTCTCGTTCCTACCAATGCGACAATGAAACCGTTTGTTGGTTATCTACTTATCTACTCTTCTTTCTTTATCATCTGATTTATTAAGCTAGGGTTCATGTCTTTTGGTTTTCCAAAAAATCCTCTAAAACTATCAGCCCTCCTGGTAAACCAAAAGGCAACACAACACATAGAAGGTGTTGCGTAGTCTCACCCGAGATAGATTTAAATGAGTGGCTATAATACTCAGGTGTTTACATCCTAGGATTGAGTATGATATAGGGGTTTGTTATTTAGGGCCATCTCCTATGACTTGTGATTGCAATATACTATTATTCGTGGTTGTGTGTTTATATTCCACAGTTTATTCCCTTAACAACACAATCATATTTCATAGACATGCAATAGCTCATTCATTAAGCACAACAATTAACCATTGACAGATGGGTAAGATCTATATGAGGCCAACTAGATCGCACCAGGATTCTCAGCATATGATCTAATCCTCATATATTCCTTCTCTCCTCTCCTCTAGATCAACATCTTACAAAATAGTTTAGAACAACATTACAAATCGCATCAACTCGTACATATCTAATACAAAAACAATGAACTAATAAGGAATCGAACTGAACCCTTATGATACCTACGTATCTATATTTATACCTTTCAGGCTCTTCAACCATTTAAAATATATTACCAAAATCCTAACCCTACCAACATTAGGACTTCTTCCCATGTGCGCATGTTTTTTTTCCTCCAGCTATCGCTTTCCTTTTGCACACTTTCTTGCATGTGTGCGTGTTGTGTTTCCTTCCAGCTGTCACTTCAGTTTCTGCACACTTTCTTTCTCCATGATCATCCTTCTTTCTACTTAGGCCATCCTTCTTTCCACTTCAGTCAGGTGCCAACAGATGGAAACATTCAAACTTTATACTGAATCTCCCCTTCAGATGTTGCATATCTCCTCTGAAGTTATTCATCCCCTTTGACATCAATTGAAAATGGTTGCTTCCCTTACGGTAAAGCTTTGGTTATTATACTTATGACCAGAATTTGAAATGGATAACTCCTTTTGCAATCATATGTTTCCTATCATAATGAATGACTCCTAGCTATGATTGTTGTCTCCCCTTGATTTGATGCCAATTGGTGCATTTTTTTTCCTTTCTATATATATATATATATATATATATATATTTGTTTTTTGAGAGATTTAGGTTGGAGGAAGGATTACTCCCAACTTTTGCTTGAGATATTCAAATACATCTCTTCTTAAGGGTTTTGTGTTGGAACATATTCCAATTTAATGTTCTTATTTTCAGCATGATCTCTTAGATAGTGGTATTTTATGGGAATGTGTTTTGATTTGGAGTGTTGAACATGGTTCTTAGAGAGACTTATCGCGCTTGTATTATCACAGTGGATAGTAGTAGGTTCTTCAAATACCATTTTGAAGTCTTGTAAGGTTTTTTTCATCCACTCCACTTGTGTGCAACATTCTGCAGCTGCAATATACTTAGATTTAGTGCTAGACAATGAAATTGAGGATTGTTTCTTGCTTATCCAAGATACCAATGATTCTCCCAAAAAGAATGCACCTCCACTTGTACTTTTCCTATCATCTACACTACCTTCCCAATCTACATTTGAATAGACTTTTAAAGTGAATAAATCCTTTCTAGGGTACTATTATCGCATAGTTTGTATTTATGGTAATGGGTCAGAAGATAAAGGGATAAATTGGCATAATAGGAACCAATCCCACCCAATGTCACCTCAATGGGATGGTTCTTTCTATTCTGGGTGGTAAGGCCCAAGGGAGACATCCTTGGTGACCTGGAGCTTTGAGAAGGTGAAGGATGATAAGGCAAAAGTGTAAATCCCCCCTCACAAGTCACCACCGAGCAGAAGTCCCAGCTAAACAACCAATAATAAGAATTAACCAAAGAAGAAAAAAATCACTTGTCTGGGACAAAGAAACAAGAAACTTATACATGCAAATCTTGGTTAGTACTTCATATATCAAAGATCATCCGCTAAATTCAACATATAGGCAATTATAACAACAAATATTGACGAAGTCAATGTTTGTCAATACAGCAATGGAATAATATCACTCCACCAATAAATACCAAAATGATGTAGCAATCAATATATCCAATCAATCCCTCATTCAATAAATGCTTTAAACACCATTCAATTTCTTATAAAATGAACCGTTGTTGCATTAAGATGAAATAACCAAGGGTGACGTCAACATTCTAGGGTTAATAGGTTAGGGTTAGTGTAGTTAGGGTTTCAGTTTTTAAAGAAGTTTGAGAGTGTTTGGATCCAATTCTACTTCAACATTGGAGATCTTAGATCGATGCCTTAGGGTTTAATGGAGTCAATAAGAAGGATGCAAGAGCTAAAGGAGGGTGACCTAAGACTAGAGGGAAGGGTTCTAAAGTTTTGCAATAACAGGGCTTCAGAAACGAAACCCTAGGGGAGAGAGGCTCACTCCAGTGTTGCTAAAGCAAGGCCTCATGCTCTCTCCTTCTTCTTTAGATCAAATTGGAAAAATGGCCAGTTGAAGATAAAGAAAAGACAACCAAAGCATGAGGGTTTCAAAAGGTAAGGTGTTGCTATATCAAGGCCTTTTCATCAAACCCTAGAATGGTACAACCCTAGTGTAGAAGAACTAGGCCAAGGATGTCTCACTCTCTTCGGCTTTTGGATAGTATGACTAGCTCAAGTTGAAGAAGAAATGAGAGTGTAGCTATGGCTAGGCTCTCTCTTCCTTCTTCAATGGCTGAAAATTTCTCTATCAGGGGACATGAGACAAGGACCAATTAAATGTGCTTGTCACCTAGGGTTTTGATTCAACAAATTTATAAGTAATGTGCAAGAAATTTAGACTACAAACATTAAATAAGAAGTTTTGCAGAAAAAACACTTACAATTCATGAAGAAATAAGCATGCAAACCCTAGTTGTAACACCTTCCTTCAAGAGAAACACCATAAATGCCAAAAAAAGTCTTCCTTCAACAAGTGCACCTCTCTTAAATCAGCCAAAAACCCCAATAGGGTGCTAAAGTTAGACCTCACTAAGGAGTGAGTGATGAATCATGATAAAATGAGAGTCAAAACCCTCAATATATAGTGTATCAATGACCTAATTTAACTTTTAGGTCATAAAAAATCCGACAAGGCCAAAATACGAAAATAATACTATTTTGCATTAAATGTTCATTTTAAAACCCTAATTGAGAAAAAGGTGATACATCACTCCTTCTAATGGAGACGTTAGCCCCTTTTAGGTAAAATGCATCAATAAAGAGAAAAACGTTATCCCTCTTTGGGTCTCTCCATCATGCCACACGTGCCAACTACCCTGTCAAACTGTCACACGCTCAAGGTGATGTCATGAGCCCATAGGTGACGTCCTGGGCCATCCAAGCCAAACGTTTCACTGGAAGTGGGTCAATCCCCCTAGGCTTGGCTCTGCCAAAGTACCTCTGATGAAACGTCCTCTTCTTTTCTGGTGAAAAACCCTGATCAAATACCGTCCTATCTCTACCCCCTAATGGGGTATCAACATCCATCTGGTGGGCTCTTCATCCCCATGGAGGTCCAAACTGATCATCTCCCCATGTGTATAGGTCCAAATGGTACATGTCCATCGGGCATGGTACTGCACATCAAAATCTATTCCCTCTATGGGCTCATTAGTCATAGGGATCATAGTAATGTCAATAACATTTCATCATCAATATTATTAAACATATGCATAAAACCCCTAATATATCTGTCAGTAGCTTAAAGACATTACAAAAACCTGCAATAAAAGATTGGAGAAAAAGACAAGACGTCCTATTGGGCTAGTATCCACAATAAAAGGAAAGTTTCCAAGGGGATTTCATCCAAGCCATGTAAGTGAGGTGATCTGGCTAGGGGATGTCCAGACATGTGGGTGAAGTGAGAGCCAAGGATGCATAATGTTATTTGTGGGTGCCTTAGTAGAAGGCGAGTTGTACCTGTCATGGATGCATATTTTTCCAAGCCCGTTCTTGCCTTTATTATTTTTTATCTTTATTATTTTATTTGTTTTTTCTTCTTCTTTTTCTTTTTACTCAAGAGCTAACTAGAGGACATTGCCTTGGCATGGTGACCAGAGCTGACAGTGTTACCCACAAGTACTTTTATAGAGATGAGAAGGTTGGCTCGTGATGAGACCCCCTATCCTCTGACTAGGTCTTGTTTGTTATTTTTTGGGTCCATCTTGTTTCTTGTTGAGAGGCCTTTTATTTCCTTCTTGAGGATCCCTAGGCAAAGAATCTTGAGGTTTCATTTTTAGGCTTTTATCTTTTACCAGCTGCTTTTACCTTCTGGGCCTTTAGCCCCTTCTTCCCAC
>SNQJ01S0102655.1:27565-46798 GCA_010110895.2 Picea sitchensis
GCTTCAAGAAGAGGGGTGTTGGAGAAATACTTACTCCAAACCCTAGAGCCAAAGAGTGAAATGATGGAACAATGAGAGAGAGAGAGTGGAAAATCAAGTAGTATAACAATAGCTCAAGATATGGTGAGTTGGGGAGGAGAAATGAGATCTATTTATACCTGGAGAGGCAAACCTACCTCTCTTGTATCTAAGCCAAGTGTCCACCACCAAGCAAATGAGTAGATCTCAAGACTAGGGCACACCATCTAGGATTTGAAAGCTAGATCTAGGGTGTAGAAAAATGTAGGAGGTGTTGGGATCAAGAAAAGAGGTGTGGGAGGCATTGGGATTGATGCCAAGGAAGGTGAGAGGTCTCAAATAATTTAAAACAAATCATTTGTGGAGTTTCTAGAAGAGGGGGGTGTAACTCCTCTTGGAGGGGGCAAAAAAAAGGTGAAAAAGAAGGAATTGAGGGGGATTAATGAAAGAAAAGGAGTGGGATCATCCTAGGAGGTGATGTGGGGGTCAAAGAGATTCATAAATTATGAGAGGGGAGCCCAAATAAGTCACAACAAGCTCCACCAAGGAAAAACGTCAATCCCCCTAGGGGAGCATGATTTTTGAGTGTAGAAGGTGGGAAAGGGGTTAGAATAGGTTGGAAAAGGTTGGGAGGGTTATGTTATGCTTAGGGAGGCTCTCTATAACCATAATTTCAACATTTCACATCATCTAATTCATTATTACAATTATTGACATTTCGGCAATGTCATACTTAGCAATTAAAATTGTTGTTTTAACTGACTGACACTCCGGGTGGACAAATGCATAGAAAAACTTGTCCAACTGAGATGAAACTTGGTCCATGGGTGTAGGGGGTGCCATTCCATTTATTTTGAGCACAAATACCCCTATCAAAACCCCAAAGACCCAGTTTTTACAATAATTGCTCAAAAACATTTAATTAATTAAATAATTAAAATCCCAACCCTAGGAAAATTAATTAAATTTAATTAATTAAAAAAAACCTATCTAGACTCGACGAAATTCCATGAAACTTTCTACAATGTCTAACATGGTCATTTACATCATTCCTAAACAATAGCTACCAAAGGATGAGACCATTAGAATGTCGTTCACCACTTTGGAGGAATTATTGCAAGTGTGAGGGAAAAACTCATGGGAAATCAACCAGGCTGAAAAGCCCAGTTGACAACCTGATAAAAAACCCTTGGTGAAAAGAACTCTCCCAATGAAAACATCCCAAGGTATGTGACCTAACTATGATCCATGCAGACTTATTACATTATTAACCCATGCAGGGGTGCGGAAATTTCGTTTACAAAATTTTGTGCTGGAGGCATAAAATGCCCAGTAGAACCAAATTGTCTTCAACATACTTAAATCTGATGATGCACATCTTCATGGCACATGAGTTGACCCCTGGTGCTAAATGGGCGGTCAACACAACCCATTCTAGTAAAATCATCAATGAAAAACATAAAGTAGGACTCTCCTTGCAAGCTCTTGGTCCTTATAGGTCCACAAAGGTCAGTGTGAATAAGCTCTGAAGGTTTTGAGGTTGAGTATTCTTTTTCTTTGAACTTTATTCTAGTTTGATTTCCTAGTTGATAGTGTCTACACATAGTATTTGATGGCTTTATGATTTTTGACAAGTTTCTTACTGCACCAAGATTGTTGAATTTCAGTATATTTTCAAAGTTAATATGTCCCAACCTTCTATGTAATATCCAACTTTCATCTGTTAGATTCATATGACATTCCTCATTCAATTTTTCATCTAGTATATACACATTTTTGGGAGTTCTAGGAGAAGTACCAACTAGTTTTCTTGTGTCTTCTCTCCTAATCTCACATTTCTGGGAATCAAAGATGAAAAAGTGCCCCTGATCATAGGTTTGGTTGAAACTTAATAGGCTAGTTTTTAGTTTTTCAACAAGAAACACATTATTGTCTTTGTATTTTCCCAAGATAACAGTGCCTTTCCCAAGTATGTTACCTGAAGCATTGTCACCAAATGTAACTTTACCCTTTTGTTTTTTTAAGTTCATAAACTTTTCCTTGTTTCCTGTCATATGTTTTGAGCACCCACTGTCTACATACCAAAGATCTTATTTATCTTGGGATTTTAAGGCAATAAGACATTCCTTCTTATATGTTTTTTCTTTCCAAATATTCTTTTTCTCTCTAATCAATCTTGGTTGTTCTGAGACTTCCATTAATCTGTAATTACTGGCCTTATGTCCATGGTTATGAGATTTGAATCATTCTAGGTCCCCTTATTGTAGAGGTGAAAAAGAGTTATAGTTTCTTCTTTTGACTTGATTTACTGCTTGGTTATCTTTATGGTTATAATTCTTAACCCTCAAATTTTTCCTTCTATATGCTCTACAATTCATAGCTTTGTGTCCGAAATTAGAGCATGCAAAGAAATAACCAAAGAAAATGCAAGGATACCTGTTTTGATAAAAATTATTTGGTATTTTATTATCTTCCTTCTTGATGGCTGGAAGTGGTCCTCTAGAGTTCTGATCATTACTTGTCTTCTCTTCATTTTTCTTCTTGAATGTACTGAGGAGAATATCTGCATAAGATTTTAAGTTGACTCGAATTTCTTCTTGCGAATAGCCTATTCTATTTTTATTAGATGAATCCTTTTGTGTGGTAATAATATTATCTAATATTTTAGAGTTATTTTCATATTTTGTTTGAATGAGTTTTGCATCAAGTTCTTTTCTCGGGTGGACTATTTTTGTCTCCATTCTTTCATAGGTTATTTGTTTTTCTTTAAGAGACTTTTCCAGACTTTCTTCGATCATATTTTCTTCTAGGATTTGTTTTTTAGGTTGGTCATGAGTTTCACCATCTCCTTTTCTTTATGTTCATGTTTTTCCTTTTGTTCAACTACAAAACTTTTCAATTGTCTGTATCTAGTTTTGTATTTTCTTAATTCATCCAAGGCACTGAGGACTTCTTCTTCCATATTGACTTCTGCTTCATCTTCTAACTCTTTCTCATGTTTAATTTCCTCTATCTCATTAGACTCTTCAATAACTAGAAAAAGGACTTCATCATCTTCAGATTCATCACTATCACTGGACTCTGATGAACTGTTGTTTTCTTCTTTTGAGTATAAATTATTTTTCCCTTTGTATAATTTTTTCTTGTAGTTGGGTTTTTCCTTCTTCTTGTATTGTGTAGTTTTGTTTTCTTCATATTCAGGGTCCTCCTAGGGATAGGGACACTTGGCTGAAAAATGGATAACCTTGCCACAATCAAAACATTTGAAAGACAACTTGCCTTTGTACTTCCCTGCTCCTTTCTGAAGTTTTCTAATAAAATTAACTTCTTCCACATCATATTCTTCATGATGGATGGATTGAAGTTTTTGCTTCTGACTTTTTGTTTTCTTGATCACCTTAAACGTTGCCTCTCCTTGTGGTAGGTTCTCATGACCTAATCTTAACTCATAGGCTGTGAGGATTCCATACAATTCATCCATGGTGAGTTTATCTAGATTTTCCCGATCTTCAAGAGAGGACACTTTAGGATTGTATATAATAGGTAGTGTTCTTAGTACTTTTTCAACTAGCTCATTCTCTGACACTTCTACTCCCAATCCTTTGATTGTATTAACAATATTATCAATTCTTTCAAAGTACTACTAGATATTCTCTTCATCCTTCATTTTCAGACCTTCATATTGTACTCTGAGAGTCTGGAGTTTGGACCTTTTTACCTTGGAATCTCCTGCATATATGGTTTCCAATTTATCCTAGAGTTGTTTTGCATTATTACAGTTTAGTACCCTAGCAAGGATTTTCTTACTCAGTCCAGCTTGTAGTGTCTTTAAATCCTTTGCATGTTCCCAAAGATGTTTCTTGTCTTCTTCTTCTATGGGAGTGGTTTTTGGAACATCATATCCCTTTTCCAGTAATGTCCTTACTTCTAGTCCAATGGACATCAGATAGATTTTCATTCTAACACTCCAGAAGACATAGTCTTCACCATTAAATAGGGGGATTTTTTATGACATCTTCAACTGTTGATCCATTCTAATGTATATTCCTCTTCAATTGATTTAAACCTTTTTTGAAGATACCTTCTCTGATATCAATTGAAGGATTATATCCTGTCACTAAGGGGGGAGGGGGGAGGGGTGAATTAGTGATACAATTATTATATCAATTTTTCTTTTATTAATGAAAACTAAATTTTAACGTAGTATTTTATCGTGGAACCTATTGACCGCCACTCCAACTAGGTGGTCAAATCCATGTTCCATGATGAGATGCATCATCAAATGCTCATTTGTCAAAGATTTTGGTTCTACAGGGCATTTTGGCCCCAACACTTATTTTTGTAACTGGAATTTTTGCACCCCTGCGTGGGTCAATAATGTAATAAGTATGCATTGGTCACAATTAGGTCAGTTGCCTTAGGATCGGCTCATTGGGAGAGTTCCTTTCACCGAGGGTTTTTTATCCTCAGGTTCTCAATTGGGCTTTTCAGCCTTATTGATTTCCCTTAAGTTTTTCCCTCACACTTGCAATAGTTCCTCCAAAGTGGTGAATCACATTCTAATGGGATTAACTTCTGGTAAATATTGTTTAGGGATGATGTAAATGACCATGCAAGACATCTTATAAATTTTCGCGGAATTCCCTTGTGTCTAGATTAGTTTTTTTTAATTAATTAATTTTTAATTAAATTTCCCTAAGTTTGGAGGTTTAATTATTTAATTAATTAATTATTTTAGAGAAAAAATTGTAAAAACTAGGTCCTTGGACTTTTGGTAGGGGTATTTTTGCTCAAAATAAATGGAATGAGACCCCCTACACCCTTGTACCAAGTTTCAGCTCAGTCAGACAACTTTTGCTAGGTGTTTGTCCACCCGGAGTGTCAGTCAGTCAAAAACAACAATTCTAATTGCTAAGTCATGACATTGGAAAAATCTCTTTTTGTAATTTTGAGCTAAAAGGGTGATGTAAAGATGGATAAAGATGAGAGAGATGTTTCCTGACCTTTCCTAACCTTTTCCAACCCTCACATCACCCCCTCACCTAGCCATTAAGCAAAAATGTCACTTTGCCTAGAGTGGTGTGCCTCCCTTCTCGAAAGTCTCCAAAAAGTAAAAATATAATAAAACAATTAAGGGGAGACTTATTATATTCCTTGGAATGATTTTCCTAGCACTCCCACTCCCCTTTTTCTTGATTACAACATCCCCTCACTCATCCACACCGTAGATCCAAGCTTGAAACCCCAGATGGTGCGCCCCCCTGTTATCCCCGATATCTAGGGATAACTAGGAGATCATGTCTCAAGGCCCACATGATCCCAGACATGGAGTACGAGAGCAAATTGACTTGAGCATGGCCCTTGAGGGCTCATCTTTTCTTCTTCTCAGCAAGACTTGTCCTGTCAGCAGTACCAGCCTCCATCGCTACCGACCTGGTCTTGCATCAGAAAAGGCCCTTGCTCCATGAGGTAATTGGTTCGAGGTATCATGGTATGTGTCATATTTGATCATTATAACCTTCTTATATATGCATTAGATCTCTTTCATTTCGGATAACTGCTTGGATCTTACACTAATCCACTTGACCATGGTTAGGGTAATTGATGGGAGTAGCTTAGCAAGTTGGTATTCATGGGTTTTGGTTTAGCCACCAAGGGGTTCTTGAACCTTGGTTTAGCTCCCCTTCATATTATCAATTTACATCCTCAAAACCGAGCTCATCCATCCCTTTCCCCTAGTGAATGGGATGACCATCGAGGTACATCTTGTCTTGTGGGAAGGGGCTAAGGCCAAGGAGGTAAAGCGGTTGGTAAAGATAAAAGCCATGGGAAAATAAAACCTAGAGATGCTTCACCGGGGATCCCAGAAGGCAATAAAAAGCCTCTTTCGATAAGAAACTAGGGACCCTAAGAAATAATAAATAAATAAATACAAGACCTAATAACCAAGAGGGATGGGAGGTCTCATCACGAACTGGCCCATTATGTTCATGGGTATTTAACGGTATGACATTGCCATTTTTGGCCATCAGGTTAATGGATCTGAGTTGCATGTTTGAGGGAAAGGGGGTCTCATCGAGCCAGCCTCTCTCATTTAGCGAGAAGATACTAGTGGAGTACTTATTTGTCGACTCGGCCCACCAGAAGCCAAGGCAGTGTCCCTTCATCAAGGCTTGTAGTAAAAAATGCAAATAAAAAGAGAAAGAAAAGGCCAATGAGACTTGGAAAAATTGCATCCATGGCCGGAGTGCAGGCTAAGCCTCCTACAAAGGCACCCACCAGTGACACCAACCCTTGGTTTGACTATGACTAGACATCCTAAAACCACATCACATCACACTATACATGGTTTTGAATGACCCTTTGAGGGAGAATTCCATTTCTTGGGTATTAGCCCAATAGGTTACCACTTCGGTTTCCTTAGCTTTGTATGGTGGAGTGCGTGTAATGTCTTTGAGCTCTTAGAAGATTTGTTAGGGATGTTATGCATATATTGATAATTTAATGATGAAATGTAGTTTACATTGCTATGATGTCTAGGGGCCCAGTGAGCCCACAGGAGGCGTAGTCTTTGATAATCTTGAGGACCATGCACGGCGGGCCAGTACGAGAGGATGGGGGTACACATGGGGAGATGGTGGATTCGGATCTCCATGGAGTTTGAAGAGCCCATTAGATAGAGCGTTAGGATGGCCCGGTGAGGACATAGTTGTGGCGGAACCAACGCGAAAGAAGAGGAAGGGCGCCCTCATCAGGGGCGTTTAAAGCGAGACATCATAGCTTATGGGGATCAGCCCTTGGTAGATGGGACATGGACCTTGATGGGCAGGGCGCCACCAGTGTTAGTTGGATGACTTCTAGAGCATGTGGCGGTGTGCTGAGCTTCTTGGAGCGCGTCATGGCAGGGTTTTGGAGCGGGGAGGAACGCGTTTTGCTCATTGGATGGTTATCATGCCCCGAAGGGGCCAACGTCTCCCCTAAATGGGCTTGACGCCTCATTTTTCTACTTATTTTGGCATTTTAGCATGTAAGAGTGACAAATGATTGAATAATGTATTGTTAGCCTTGTCGGCTATTTTGTTGACCTATTTTGTAAATTAAAGGTCAAGTATCATATAAATAGAGGCGTTTCTCCTCTTTTGGACCATAACATAACTTGCTCTCTTGGCAGGAGTGACATTTCAAGTCTCTTGTTCTTGGTTTTATATCTCTTTGGGTGGTACTTAACAACCTCTTGGAAGGCTATTATTTGGCAAGTGGTGCTCTTGTTCGTGGAAGGTTTACAACTAGGCTTTGGATTTTTCTTTCTTCCTTGATCTTGTAAGTGTTTTCATCAAAACTTCTTGAATGAATGGTTGTTGATTTAACATTGCATTCATTGTTATCTTGTTGTTACTAGATTAATCCTTGAAACCCTAGGGGAACCATACACAAGTAGGTTGAAATTTCATGTCCCCATGAATAGAGCTTTAAGCCCACTGACAGGGAGGTCTAGCCCACAGCCATAGCTACACTAAGCCATCTCATTTCTTGAGTTGGTTCAGCACAGGTGAAGAAGAAAGCGTCCCTGGAAGCTAATTTAGTTTACACCTAGGTTTTACTTCTAGGGTTTTGAAAAGCCTTGTAGTGAAGGCTTAGCACACGACCTAGGTTTGTGCTTGTGAGCTAGCCGTTTGCCAAGTAAGTCTTAAGGAGAGGAGAGAGCTCTAGGCCTAGCACTGCTTCTACACCTAGGTAAACCTTTCCTTCTTAGGGTTTAGGGTTGAGTGGCCTTGCCATAATAACACCATCAAACCCTAACCCTGAAGTTTGGGTCCTTCCTAAATTACATTAGTCTCACTTCAAATTGACTCCATTATGCCCAAGGCACTAGTCTATAAACCCTTTCTTGAGCTTGTTATGCCTTAATTTCTTTCAAACTATCTCTAAATTGCAAACCCCTAACAACTAGATCTAACCCTAGCTAGTTTTGAACTAACCCTAAAGTTGATAGCGTTTGGCCTTAAATGAACTTTTGCTTGGATGAAGGTGCGGCCTTGTTATCTCTTCATAGTAGATGGAGTTGAATTACCTTTTCTTTGGTTGAATTTGTCAAAGCGTCCATCCTTGGCTAAGCTAGCCAAGGACAACAAAAGTTATATAGGTAACGTCACACCCTTTAACTTTCTTGCTTATGCTTATAGCGTTGTGATGTTTGTCATCTATATAATGCATTGGAAGGTTATTAATTGTGTTTGTAAGCTGATTTGCCTAAGCGGAACAATCAATTGTCTTAAAATTTGACCCTAAGTTTATGCTTGGCGTCACACCTTTGCAGCAACAATATAGGCGACGCAGCAAACTTATCTTTATGGGCTGATTTGGGATGTTTATTGCATTAACAATATAATACAAGGTTTAATTGTGAAACATTGGTGCTTATTATCTCTTATGCTTTGTTGAGGAAGTGATATAAGTTATTAATCTTTGTTAAGCCATCATTGACTTACGTTAATAATAGCATTGATCATTTTCTCATATATGTATTGGAAGATAGTCATTGATTTTATGAAGTACTATTAGCGCAAGCATATTCTAGTTTTCTTTGTTTTTGTCTGTAAGCGTTGCATTGTCAGTGGATTTCTCTCCTTGACTATCTCATTTGGGCAGCAATCTATGAGAGGGAACTTCTTTGACTTGAGGTCCATTACCCTTTAGCCTTTCATTAACCCAGTTACCTTAGGGGCGTCTCCCTTGGACTAGCCCTCCCTAAATAGAAAGAGCCCCCATCCCGAGGGTGGCGGTGGGTGGGGAAGCTCTGATGCGTGTTTCAAGCCTTGACACCAGCTCCTTAGACCCCTTTCTACAAGCCAGTGCGATAGCTGTTTGGCCAGATTCTTAGGAGACTCTTGAGTCCTACCTTCCTCAGCGACATATCTTTGGTAAGCCTTGCCTCGAGTCTTTTTCTTGTAAGCTTACACGGCGACTCCACTACCTTTCCCCCCCTATTCTTTGGTAGTTTCCATGAAACTATCACAGCGACTCCAGCGATGACAAAGCCAACATGACTACAATGGGACCGAGTTATAGACCTTTAGATATAGGTAAGATTAGGGATATCCTAGAAATATGCCTCCTTGTTATGAGCTTTGCCTCCCTCGTTTTGATGACAGCGATGAAGATTGTCCCAGTCCCACATGAGAAGATTTTGAAATTCTTCAACACTTGTTGATGATGAGGCTGTAGACTTGGTGATGAAGCTCTTCCTGCACTTCCTTCCTGCATGGAGAAGCTTGAAGATGGTATGATGACCTTCAGTTTGCCAGCATTGATTCTATAGAACTTTTTGAAAAGATTTTCCTTGCAAAATGGGTAGTGGAAATGGAAGACATACAATCATTGTTGAAAGAGATTGAAGATGTAAAACAAGCGGAATCTGAGGGTATGGCAGAGATTATTGTGCTAGGTTCAGGAAGTCACTTTGATTCCTCGAGACTATCTTCCTGGAGAAAAGTACCTCATTTACCTCTGTACAAAAGGACTTCATCTACATTTGAGTTCCTTCTAGACAAGAAAAAGACAAAAACACTTCCTGAAGCTCACAAAATGGCCATTACAATTTGAGAGGTATATTTTACATTGAACAAGATTGATCACGGTGGTGCTCTCAACTTGATGAAGTGGTCTCCATGAGAGGAAACTTTGAAGGAGTACATGAAGGTGAACAAATTGTTGATAGCCAGAATAGGAACATTGATGAGGGCAAGAACACGAGAAAGCAATGATGAAGTGTCCACATTGCTCCTCCCACTGAGGAAGCTATGCAAGAACCTATCTCTCCTATACAGCAAAGAAAATATGAGGTTAGTTATCTTCCACTTCGAAATTCTAATAATGCTGCATGATACTTGATTCAAAGGAAGAAGAGGAAGCGGAAGCCTCGGATAAAATGGAAGCCCGATATTATGAGGATGAAGCACCAATAATGCAGCTCCCTCGGCCCGATGATGAAGTTATCCAAGATCCTGTCACTCCTGCTGAAGATGAAGAGAATGAGGTAAAGTTGTTTTGATTCTTTAGATGATACCTTGTTTTATATTTCGAGAATGAAGAAGAGGTGGAAGCGGATGAAGTAGAAGTCCATGCAATTGAAGATAAAGGAAGGTTCCGCGAGGATGAAGCAATGACATCGCAGAGAACATCAAGCTCCTCGAAGTACTTGCACAAGAAGAAAAAAGTTACCCTCCTCTCCTAGTTTTTGATAATGCTTTACCATGTAATAAAAAAGAAGAGGAGGATGAATCTTCAAATCACATGTTATGATCTGCGTCTGACATAGCGATTTCGATGAGTTCATACATGTTGGAAGGCGTGGAGTGGGATATGGCAATAGGTTATGACCTGGATCCTATCTATGACACGAGAGTCATCTCAAGTTGTTGCCCTTGCAATTGTCACAACAGATTACTTATGACCAGCAGCAACAAGGAGATAAGATTTTTACTTGTAGCCTTCCGGAAACACCAAGGATGACTTAGTACCTTGTTTTAGGATGATTTTTCAGTCTTACCTTGAGATGTTTGATGAGTATCTTTGATGAGCACTTGAATCCTTTTGTGAAGATGATTGCCGACCCCCGTTGTGTTTAGACCTTGGTACAAGTAAGGACATTGTTTGCTTAAGGAGGTTACTCATGACTTTCTTCCCAACCACGGTTATTATTGTTCTGCCTTGCTTTTCCATTCGGGTGTAGTTGGGAAATACCTTTTTCGTATTGAGCTTCCTCCTGGGAAAAACCTAGACTCCAACGGTTGGTTAGGTAGATTATTATAGATCATTTTTCAACCTTCTCTTGATGATTTGCCGACCATCTACTAAACCTTTGTCAATCCTTCCCTTAGAGTGTGAGGATGTCTGGTAGCTTGATCTCTGCAGGCCCTTTGAGTCCATTTCTGAACCTTGTACTTTTATGACCCTTTCTTGGATAGGATTGAGTACTTTTCTCATGGATGGACTTGGCGGTGTACGGCCCTCCCACCCAGCCTCCATGAGTTAGACTTTGAGATTCAGTTGATGGTGTGATATGTATTCTAACTCATGATATTGTTGTGCCCGATGTATCACTATTTTGGTTTATGATGAAGCACAAAGGTATAGGTATGGGGGAGCATTACTGGATTGGCTTCATTGGTTGTTTAAATACACCAACATGCGACCCGACAAGTAAGAAAGTCTGAGGTAAGCATTTTACTTTGTATTTACATTTATGATTTCATTATATGCACATTTACCATGTAAATTCTATTTGCTTTACGGGGTGGAAATACAACCCCGTCTCTTGTCGCTTCTTGCCAGCACAGCCGAGTGTGGTCTGGTCTATGCACCGGTGTTGAGGTTCTCATACTCTCTACGGTGAGCACATGTCACAATGTTGGAGCCAAATGTTACCCACAGATATCTAGGGACCCAACTAGGAGATCATGTCTCGAGGCCCACGCTGATCCTAGACATGGAGTCTGAGAGCAGATTGGCTTGAGCATGGTCCTTGAGGGCTCATCTTTTCTTCTTCTCGGCCGGACTTGTCCTGTCCAGGTACCGACCTCCATCGCTACCCGGCTTTGGGCTTGCACCAGAAAAGGCCCTTGCTCCATGGGGTAGTCCAGAGGTATCATGGTATGGCTGATCATTATAACCTTCTTATATATGCATTAGATCTCTTTCATTTTGGGATAAAGCTGCTTGGATCTTACACTAATCCACTTGACCATGGATTTAGGAGTGGTGATGGGGAATTGTAGCAAGTTGGTATTCATGGGGTTTGAGATTCAGCCACCAAGGGGGGTTTGCAAAACCATTGTCGCTCCCTTCATATTATCACTTTTGCATCCTCAAAACCCAGCTCATCCATCCCTTTCCCCTAATGGCCAGACTAGGGAAAATGGGATGGATGAGCGGGTTACATCTTGTCTTGTGGAAAGAAGGGGCTAAGGCCGGGGAGGTAAAAGTAGCTGGTAAAGATAAAATCCATGGGAAAATACAACAACCTAGAGATTCTTACGCCTAGGGGATCACGAGAGGAGCGTAAAAGCCTCTCGATAAGAAACTAGGGACCCTGAAAATAATAAATAAATAAAAACAAGACCTAATGAGGAAGGGATGGGAGGTCTCATCACTGATGACCCATTATGTTCCTCCGGTATTTAGCGGTATGACATTGCCACTATCGGTCGCAAACCCGAGGCGGTGACCTTTGGTTACATGGCCAAAGGAAGGGGTCTCATCACGAGCCAACCCTCTCATTTAGCGAAGATACTTAATTATTATGCGTTGTCGACTCGGCCACACCAAGCCAAAGGCTGGTGTCCTCTTCGTCAAGGCTTGTGGTAAGAAATTCAAATAAAGAAGATAAGGCAATAAGGGCTTGGAAAAATTGCATCCATGGCCGAATTTTCTTTAAAAGCCTCCTACAAAAGGCACCCGCAGACTGACACCGACCCTTGGTTTGACTATGACTAGACATCCTAAAACCACATCACATCACTATACATGGTTTGAATGACCCTTTGAAACTTGAGTTCTTGTGGTGTTAGCCCAATAGGTTGCCCTTCCGGTTTCCTTAGCTTTGTATGAGTAGATTACGTGTAATGTCTTTGAGCTCTTAAATTTGTTAGAGGTTATACATATATTTGATAATTTTAATGATGAAATGTGATTTACATTTTTATGATGTCGGTGATGGGCCCATTGAGGGCGTAGTCTTTGATATGCGGGACCATGCGGTAGGGCCGGTACGGAGGATGCGGTACACATGGGGAAGTGATTGGATTCCGGATCTCCATGGGTGAAGCCAACTAGATGGGCCGTTGGGATGGCGGAAGCCCGAGGACAGTGTGAACCCTTACGCGAAGAAGGGAAGGGCGCCCTCATCGGGGCGTTGCTTGAGACACGGCTTATGGGGGTCATTACGGTAGATGGGACATGGACCTTGATGGGCGAGGGCGCCACCGGTGCTAGTTGGACGACTTCTAGAGCATGTGGCATCATGCTAGGACTATTTGGCCGTGTGGCGGGTTCTTTGCGGAGGCCAGGAGGGGCAATGTTTTTGCTCATTGGATGGTTATCATGCCACAGAAAGGGCAAAGTCTCCCAAGGAAGCGGCGCCTCATTTTTCTACTTATTTTGGCATTTTAGCATGTAAAAGTGACAAATGATTGAATAATGTATTGTTAGCCCAGCCATTGTTTTGTTGTCCTATTTTGTAAATTAAAAAGGTCAAGTATCATATAAATAGAGGCGTTTTCTCCTCCCACATTTTCGAGCCATTTAACATAGCTTGCTCTCTTGTGAGAGTGACATTTCAAGTCTCTTGTTCTTGGTTTATATCTCTTTCAGGTGGTACCCAACCTCTTGGAAGGCTATTATTTGGCAAGTGGTGCTTTCTTGTTCATTAGGTTTACAACTAGGCTGGATTTTGCTTTCTTCATGATCTTGTAAAGTGTTTTCATCAAAACTTCTTGAATGAATGGTTGCTAATTTAACGCATTTTGCATTCATTGTTATCTTTTGTTACTAGCTTAATCCTTGAAACCCTAGGGCCTACACACACAAGTAGGTTGGGGCTTCATGTCCCCATGAATAGAGAGTATTTAAGCCATTTGACGAGGAGGTTTTAGCCTAGCCATAGCTTCACTAGCCATCTCATTTCTTGGAAGTTAGTTTCGGTACAAATTGAAGAAGAGGTGTGTCCTAGGCCTAATTTGCTTGGATTTACACCTAGGTTTTACTTCTAGGGTTTGAAAATGCTTGTATTGAAACACTTTTGACCCTAGGTTTGTGCTTATTAATTGCCCGTTTGCGAAGTGGGGTCTTAAGGAGGAGAGAGGGAAACCTAGGTGTAGCTTTAGCTACACCTAGATAAGCCTTTCCTTAGGGGTTTAGGGTTGGTGGCCTTGCCATAACACCATCAAACCCTAGCTCTCACTGATCTTTAAGTTTGAGTCCTTCCTAAACCATTAGTCTCACTTCAAATTAGCTCCCATTAACCAAGGGCACTAGTCTAGGGAAACCCTTGCTTGAGCTTGTTATGCCTTAATTTCAACAAACTATCTCTAGAATTGCAACCCTAACTAACCTAAGCGTCTAACCTAGCTAGTTTTTAGACTAACCCTAAAAGTTGACGTTTGGCCTTAAACGAACTTTTGCTTGGATAGAAGGTCTTGGGGACTTATTTATCTCTTCATGGCTAGTGGAGTTGAATTACCTTTTTTGTTGGTTGAATTTGTCAAAGCGTCCATCCTTGGCTAGCTAACCTGCGAGACAACAAAAGTTATATAGGTGGCGCTAACCTGCAGACAACAAAAGTTATATAGGTGACGTCACACCCTTTAGCTTTCTTGCTTATGCTTATAACGTTGTGATGTTTGTCATCTATATTAATAGACATTGAGTTATTAATTGTGTTTGTAAGCTGATTTGCCTAAACATTTCACTCAATTGTCTTAAAATTTGACCTAAGTTTATGCTTGACGTCACACCTTTGCAGCAACAATATAGGTGATGCAACAAACTTATCTATATGAGCTGATTTGGGATGTTTATTGCATTAACAATATAATACAAGGTTTAATTGTGAAACATTGAATGCTTATTATCTCTTATGCTTTGTTGAGGAAGTGATATAAGTTATTAATCTTTGTTAAGCCATCATTGACTTCGTCAATAATAGCATTGATCATTTGCTCATATATGTATTGGAAGATAGTCATTGATTTTATGAAGTACTAACCCACTGCAAGCATATTCTAGTTTTCTTTGTTTTGTCTCGCAAACAGGTGCATCATCAATGGATTTCTCTCCTTGACTATCTCATTTGGGCAGCAATCTGTGAAAGGGAACTTCATTGACTTGGTCCATTACCCTTTAGCCTTTCATTAACCCAGATTTTCTTAGGGACTTCTCCCTTGGACTAGCCCTCCTAAATAGAAAGAGCCCCCCATCGAGGTGATAGTGGGTGGGGAAGCTCCTATTACGCCGGTTTCAAGCCTTGACTCAAGCTCCTTAGACCTTTCCTACAAACCGTGCGATAACACCCCCTTCTTGGGATCTCACCTTGTGCTTGGTGGTGGACACTTGGCATTAATACAATAGAGGTACATTTGCCTTTCCAAGTATAAATATATCTCTTTTCTCTCTCCCTCCTCACCATATATGGAGATATTGTTATGCTACTTGATTCTGCTCTCTCTCTCTCTTTCTTGTCCATCTTCCATTCTTCGACTCTTAGGGTTTTGGAGCAAATATTTCTCCAAGATCCATTTTTGAGTAATAAAGTAGAAACATTGGAGGATCATTGGAAGAGAACAAAGTATTTTTGTTCTTTCTACATGTGAGGTAAATTTGTAAATGTTTGATTTGATTAATGCATAGATTAGATCTTGGGTAAATTTTTACTAGGGTAGATCTAACAATGAGTATTTTTGTAGATATATATATATGGGTTTGCTAGATAGGGTGAAAATATTTCATCTTATTAGCATATTCATCAATATTATCTTTGTATGAATATGATCTTGTCAAGTGTTGCAGGTTTGGCTTCAAGAGCTTTATTGGGATTGCCTGAAGGAAGAGTCCTCCCTTAGAGAACATATAAACTCCATTTTTCTTAACATTACTCATTCTTCCACTTGCTTATCATTCTATGTATATTTCATCTAGCTTAACATGGTTTAATGGTCACTTTAATCATATTTTATATTGAGTTTTGAAGGAGAAATATTTCTGCCCTAAAAACATAAATTTTTCCTCACATTGTTGGTTGTGTGTAGATTTTCTAGCAAGCATAGCTTGTTGGTTTTTGCAGGTTTGCAGCAGGTTGAGGGGGTTAAGTTTCCCTAAAATAGCCACACAATACTCCAAGACCCTCCACTTCAAGTGGGTAACAATTCTCAGCCTCTCCTTTGTCTTTTCTAACTCATTGTGCATAGATCTAGTCATTTTTGTTGATTTTTAGTAGCTAATAGGCTTGGGAGGAGGATTGGTACAAACTACCTCCCACGTGTGGGCTTAGGGTTAGCTTGCTTCAAGTTTTTGTCTCATATTTGCTCAATTCTAAGCTAGGACATGGGGTTAGTGGGCTTCTTGTGCATAGTTTGTGTAGCTTGTTTTCCTTACAACCTTATTGGCTCAACAAGGGTTGGCTTGCCCCCACCTTGTGCCATTGAGTTGCTTAGCTTACCTTCTCACCTTTTCTTTCAAGTTTTTTCTGAGTTAATAATTGCCTGCACCTTGGGAGAGGAACCCCCAAAATCGTAAGGCTAGGATAAATAATGTGTTGTTGTTGATGTCTTATGCTTCAATGGTTTAAAATAATCTATATCTAGATCTCCACACACTTTAATCCTTAGCTTAATCCCTTGAGGTACATTCAACTTAATTAGATCCATTTCAATGTTATAATCTCTCATAAGATATATCTTGTTTACATTCTTTAATCCAACACACACTAAATGGTTAATGTTTTAATGATTGAGTAAGTGGTTTTATTTTCATGTTATCATCTTCTTAAGTTCAGTTGCCAACACACTCGAGTTAATAATTGTTGGATAAGTTGATAGTGTAGGCATGCAACTAAAGTTTTTTTTTCAAGTTTATTTTCACACTTAATGCTTTGATCTCAATGCTCTAAACAAACACAAGATAAGTGGTAATAAGCTTGATCTTCCTCTTTTCTCTTTTGGCAAGTTGTCCTTGCCCTTGTGCTTTAGTTTTCTTTCATAACAAGCTACTCATGTTAATGATCTCATGCATGGTGATAAACTAAATCATTATTAAGATCTCTTTTAATGCTTTATATGTGTTAATGATTTCCATTCTCATGCTTAAATAACACACTTTCTAAGCTCATAAAAGTTTCGGTTTTGACATAAAATCACCTATTTAAGGCAACTAAAAGTCACCTAAATACACTCTAATACACCTAAAAGTCTAACCAATTGATATATCAACTTAATAGACTTAATAGGGTACCTTAGACCACCATATTAACCATATAAAACGGGGATTGAGGAGGGAAACATAAGGTGTTAGTCCGAGTACGGTCTCATGGCGCGAAGCGTCCTTTTCGTAAAAGCTCAATCTTTCGGGTTGACCTGCGAAGCTAGGGTAGGCCTCATTGCCTCAATTCTTGAGCATCCAACAACTATTTGGCAACCGGGGGAGGATGTTTTTTATTAAACACTTAATAAGGGTAATTAAAATCTTACAATATTAAGGAACCCTTAACTCACTAAGTAATCAAATCTTGGCTTAATCTAATTCATCTTGTGGTTTAATACTTGTAAACTCAATCTTTCAATCTTGTAGTACAAGTAATGCTTTGTGGGTTAAATAATTAAAGTGTTGAGTATCTTCATCATTGTGGAACACTTTTCCTTTGATTTGTAAATCTCTTAAGTATCCTTATGAATGTTGATGATAAATGTGTTGATGATGCTACTGCATTGATCTTCTTCATATCCTGCACATACATTTAATACATGGTTAGGCTATTACATTGTATCATTGTATATTTAGAATTATTTATTGTAAGTAATTGCATCTAGCAATTCTTGTGGCATAACTATTCTTTTGTAATCATATTGTAACGAAACACCCTATAACTCTAGTTGACCCATTGCCCAACCTTAGGCACTAGTTTTAGTTGACCTAGGGAAAGGCTTGCTTGACATAACTAACCATTGCATCTTGCATTGTTGCCTTAGCATCATAGGTTAGACTCCTCCCAACCTTAATGAATTAAAATCAACTCCTAGAACTTAAACTCTAAATCTTATCTAGAAACTAGGGACTATGCCCCTTGGCTTCCCTAGGAGTATGCCTAGACAGAAGAGGTTCAAGCCAAAGTGACAGCATGAGATTTGAACCTAGGCATTGTGTCTCCAAGGACACATTAAGTGAGAAAGACTTGGCTCACATTTTCAAGTGTGTATAGGGATGGAAACATCTTTGGCACCGTTTTCAGAGACAAGTCATTTGTCCTTGGTCAAAACGACTTAACTTATTTTATTTTTTTTAAGAACTAAACAATAAAAACTTTACTCCCTAAAATTCTTTGATCTTGCATTGGTTAGCTTTGTGTGATTCCTTTCCAAGTGGCGACTCCATTGAATTTTTTTTTTCAAGTGTATCACAAGGAGCGATCCTTGTGGGCTGCTTGAAAGTCTTGGAGAAGAAGAACTCACTGATATCCAATTCTTGTTCCAAAATTAATAATCTAACTTTTGTTTTCCTTCTTGTTTTTTCTTTTTTTGATGCCCTTGTCTGTTTAACTTGGTCATCTAGCGACTCCACTCTAAAATAATTTGACAAAGTGTTCTTCAAGAAGGAACTCAAGGCTTGTTTTCTTCATCTTTGAACTTGGAAAGGATTTTGGATGAAGCTAGCATGCTTCCCTTCTTGTTGGATCCTTAGTAATTTTGGGTCCCAGATTTTTTTTCAATGAGTGAATTCACGAAACCTTTTGATTTTTCAGAAATAGTTGGTTATCCTAATGATATACCTAAAGATATTCTTGACACTGTGCTTAAATTTCATGAGGGTGGTAATGCTTGTGCTCATGTCAAGGCCTTTTGGAATTTAATTGATTATTGGGATGATTCACCTATTTGTGAGGATGCTCTTATGAGATTGTCTTCCTGGAATCTTTTGGAGGGACAAGGAAGTGCTTGTGATTGGTTTCTTCTTCACAAAGATAAATCAATCAATACCATATGATATTTTCTACATGAATTTTTGGAACAATTTGGGGATTATCGGGATGAAATTTACAATGAATTGGTTGGTGACTTTATGGAAAAATGGAAGAGGAAGAATCTTCCAGCTATTGAAACAATCAGTTCAGACATAGAGGTTGATACTCCACCAGAACCCATTGAGGAACTTAATGAAGTGATTCAGAACATGCAATTTTCCTAAGAAGAGCAGTGTGAAGCCTGTTATCCCCGATATCTAGGGATAACTAGGAGATCATGTCTCAAGGCCCACAGGTTCTAGACATGAAGTACCGAGAGCAGGATTGACCCAGGCATGGCCCTGGAGGGCCCATCCTTCTTCTTCTTCGCTAGACTTGTCCTGTTAGCAGTAGCAGCTTCCATCACCATTGGCTTGGACTTGCATCAGAGAGGACTCTTGCTCCATGAGGTAATTGGTCCAAGGTATCATGGTATGTGTCATGTTTGA